>JASAND010012977.1:5000-20000 GCA_030248195.1 Trissonchulus latispiculum
AGTTCTCAAATCTGGTCCCTATCTAAGGAAACGCTCGTTAACTGATCAAATCTGGCAACTCCTGACACAACGTTAAGCTAGACGAACTATTACAACAGTTACAGTTTTAGGTTATTTAATGAGTATACAAGGTATCTAAGACAGCTACCCAAATTACGTATTAACAGCTTTCAAAGTAATAAAGTCAAAATTCACTACAATTCAATGTCATTCAATAATACAGTACAAGATTATGGTCCTGACAATATAAAGCGATTAGATAACTTTGCCTAATGTAAACTTCCAAGTCAAATTGTTAAACACTGAAATGAGATCAATCTGCTATGGTAAACTTCTGAGAGTAGACAAACACTGAATTAAACCCGGTGACGTTTGAGAAATGTCTTACCTCCTAGATCGGAACGCTGAGCCAGCTAAGAGTAGACGTGAAAAACCAATGTCCGTGAGTAAACTTGCAAATACTGTGAACAGTGCCGGGAATAGGCTAAATAGGGTGAGTCTGGTCGAAACGAGAATACAAAGTGTCAGCTCCAAAGTCCCTCACTGGACTGTCAAACCAACTCTCGGGCTCACAGGCCACGCAAAATATCAAACACTGCCAACTAGGCACAAGACAAAACGACCACTCGCTATCACTGTCGGACCAAGACTGACTATGTTGTGACGTCAGACCGGGAACTCCCTGCCTGTCAATCAAAGTGTGACCTAGCAGGTAAGCCCCGCCTCGTGTTGTGTGTAATGTATGTGTGTGCAGGTGTCTTACGGTATTTCACGTCATTCCCCCCTCTGAGTCAGCGGCCTCCCTGGAAGTTCTTTGGTGTCTTTGAAACAGTAGCTCTATTTTTAATTGATGGGGTCACCTGGGGTTTCAGGTGGTCCCCTATAGTCCCAAAATCGACCAAAACAACCCCATTAACTTAATAAATTGAGTATACAGAAATCGCTCAAAATCCCTTCAGAAAAGCCCATTTCAATAAATCAGAATTGAAGTTATTTACCTTTATATACCAAAGTTCTGAAAGGATTCCCAAAATTGCCTAATCAGTGATCAAAATTCACACTCAAAATCCACTAATTAACCTATTATCAAATCAATCTAATATCTCAAATCAGCCCCAGATCTCGACTGAACTCTACCATACCCTTCACATTTATCTATACGTACCAATGTCCACGCCAAGATGAGCAAAATCCCAGATCCACGTTTGAGATATGGTCGTTCAAAGTTCAAAAAATCATCGATTTTGAGCCAGAACAGCGATTATAGCAAGTTTGGCCTTCCATAGCTGACTATTGAAAAAAGATTTTTATCGCAATATTTAGCACACATAACCTGGGTACCATAGACAATGTTTCGGGCAAGTTTTAGCCAAATCTGAGAAATTTTATTTTTTTTCGATTTTTCGGGCAATGTAGAGGGGTTGACAACTCGAAAAATAAAGTTTCCCAGATTTGGCTGAACATTGCCCGAAACATTGTCTATGGTATCTATTTTATGTATGCAAAATATTACGCCAATATCTTTTTGCATTAGGCGGCTATGGAGGGCCAAACAGCCATAAGCGCTGTTTTGGTTCCAAATCAATAAATTTTTCAAACTTTGGTCATATCTCAAAAGTGGGTCTTGGATTTTGCTCATTTTTGATATGGACATCGGTACCATATAGGTAAATAATATTTATAAAAATTGCATGATACTAAGAAATAATAAGCTTGCTAGAGCTAAAAATGTGGAAATGCGGCTACTGAGTTCGGAGGCTCAAGCAATGGTGTGATCGCTGTAAACTGCACAATATGAATGCTAGAAAGCTCAAATTTACACGGATAGGTGCCCCATCTGTCTGATCCTGATTAAAATTTGAGCTGAGTCTACTGTATCGGGCTGTACTCAATTTTGATAAGTGAAGTCGGTTTTTGTGTACTGTGTGGGACCACGATATAAATTTGACCATTTCACGCCCTATTGCACTCAATTAAGACAAGTCCGATTTGAGTTTCTTTAAACTGCCTTGCAGAAAAGGTCAATCTTAGGTCAAAAAACGCATTTCTATTTTGGTCCCCATAGAATTCCAAACGCTACCCCAACAGATGCAAATGTCGGACTTACTTTGACAATTAAGAAATGACTGACCCCTAGATAGTGAAATTGGCAAGATACTTATCTTGCCACGAAGTTTAGCAAGATTGCGTATCTTTACTAGAATTTAGCAAGATAATCGGTTATCTTACCAGTTTCAGTGTGAAAGATGTCTTCAATTTGGAAACAAAGGCAGTCATTAATACACCATGTTTTATGCAGTTCAATGAGTTTTTAATCAAGATGCACAACATTTGTTAGGCACTCATATTGAGGCCTGTGTAATGCTACCCTCCGTAGTCCTTGCAGAAACATGGACAAGGGACGGTGAGGCGAAGGTCAAGGATAGAAAACTTGACCCCCAAGCAGTTCTGACGTACGGTTATTTCTGTCACCAATGTTGTTCCTGCTAACCGAGGCTGCCTCCCGCAGCGACTGACGGATGGCGGAAAGCTACTTCAACCACTCGGATGGTTTGGGACTGAAAAAAGAGGGGCAGAGAACCGGGTGGAGTGGATGGAAGAGATCTTAGACAGGAAAGAGGGAAAGTGCCTCAACTTCTATAAGAAATATCACAATTAAGATAATGTTATCCTTGATTAAGATTGCATCTCTCACTGTGTGAGTAGTGATGCCCAGTATCAAGACACTGCAATGGAATTGCAGAGGAATATGTTATAAGCTTCCGGAACTGCGGAATTTGTTATCTTAGGAGTGTATTTCAATCGCCTGTATCCAAGAGACATTCTTAAACGCCAAGTACTCTCTCTTATTCCCCGGCTGCACAGTTTATCGGGCTGACAGAAGAAAGCATGGCGGAGGTTTAGTGACACTGGTTTCTAACCAACTAACGAGCAGACTGCATGTTTTGTCAGTGCCTGATGGGTTGGAGGTGCAGTGGGTCGAAGTGTTGGTTGGGAATCATATGCTGAACATTCTTAATTTGTACTGTGCCATAGCAACAATTTAGACTTGATCTTTCTGTATGGAATCAGTGGGAATTTGCTTGGAGATTTTAATTCAAAAAACTATCGATGGGGTTACGCCTCTAGCAATTCACGAGGCTGTTGTAGCTGTAATTTGATCAGTAACGTTGTGTAACTATGTTATGATATGGCGAATTCTAGACAAGAATTCGTAATAGTTGTTACGAGTGGTCTGATAGAAGTTATGTACTTGGTGCGCTGGAATTAAATAGTTTGCAGCTGGTGCGTTAAGTACAGAATACAACATTATGGCGACGTCGGGTAATCTTCGAGCCCCACACCCTTTTCTTGAGACGCCAGGAGAGCCGGTGATACAGTGGCATCAGTGGAAGAGAACTTTCAATACCTACCTGATTGCCTCTGGTTCAGACGATCTTCCTGACCGGAGAAAAGTTGCTCTTCTGCTCCACAGTTTGGGTACGAAAATAGAGAAAGCTGTGTCGGAAGCTAAAGCATTGTCGCAGGGGACGTCGGCTGTTGTGAATCTAGTGCGCCAAAAGTCTTTGGCCAACTCTTCAAGACGACGCCAGAAGAAGCATGACCGTCTTGCCTCTTCGTCAGCGGGGTCAGCGTCAACTGAAGAATCAGATGGTTCGGAAGATGAAAACTGTTGTTGCGCCTGTGGTTCAGATAGCCATCAAACGCGAAGTCGGATCTGTCCTGCCAGTGGAAGAAATGTCATAACTGTGGAAAGATTGGCCACTACGCAAGAGCCTGTCGTCAACGGAAGAAGCACAACCGCATCAATACCGTTGAGTTGGAAGAAGAACTTAGGGAAGACGAAATTACCATATGGGAACTGTATTAAGTTTTGATGTTTTTACTGGTTTGTGATTGACACGGATAGCTGTTATCCTTACTGATATGTTTAGCTGTTTAGATGTTTACTGCTGTTATGTTTAGCTTAGGGTGAACAGCTTGCTATAAAAGGAGAGAGAATGTTGTAGCTGTGATTTGATCAGTAAGTTGTGTAACTATGTTATGATATGGCGAATTCTAGACAAGAATTCGTAATAATCGTTACGAGTGGCCTGATAGAAGTTATGTACTTGGTGCGCTGGAATTAAATAGTTTGCAGCTGGTGCGTTAAGTACAGAATACAACATTATGGCGACGTCGGGTAATCTTCGAGCCCCACACCCTTTTCTTGAGACGCCAGGAGAGCCGGTGATACAGTGGCATCAGTGGAAGAGAACTTTCAATACCTACCTGATTGCCTCTGGTTCAGACGATCTTCCTGACCGGAGAAAAGTTGCTCTTCTGCTCCACAGTTTGGGTACGAAAGCCCAGAGAATATATTACACCCTTCCTGCTACTAATAATCTTCGACCTCACCTACATTGATGTGGAAAGGATCCTAGGCAACCACTTTGCTCCCAAGATCAATCCAGTGGCGGAATCTTTCGCCAGCGGAAGCAACTATCAGGGGAAACCATATCTAACGTTTTCAGCGAACTGAGGTCCCTGGTGGTCAAGTGTGATTTTGGGGAAAGTCAGGAAAGTATGCTTCGAGATCAACTGGTGGAAGGAGTCCTCAACCACCGAATAAGAGAGCGCCTTTTCATGCAGGAAAACCTTACTGTAGACAGAGCATTGCAGGTGTCACTGCAAATAGAGAAAGTTGTGTCGGAAGCTAAAGCATTGTCGCAGGGGACGTCGGCTGTTGTGAATTTAGTGCGCCAAAAGTCTTTGGCCAACTCTTCAAGACGACGCCAGAAGAAGCATGACCGTCTTGCCTCTTTGTCAGCGGGGTCAGCGTCAACTGAAGAATCAGATGGTTCGGAAGATGAAAACTGTTGTTGCGCCTGTGGTTCAGATAGCCATCAAACGCGAAGTCGGATCTGTCCTGCCAGTGGAAGAAATGTCATAGCTGTGGAAAGATTGGCCACTACGCAAGAGCCTGTCGTCAACGGAAGAAGCACAACCGCATCAATACCGTTGAGTTGGAAGAAGAACTTAGGGAAGACGAAATTACCATATGGGAACTGTATTAAGTTTTGATGTTTTTACTGGTTTGTGATTGACACGGATAGCTGTTATCTTTACTGATATATTTAGCTGTTTAGATGATTACTGCTGTTATGTTTAGCTTAGGGTGAACAGCTTGCTATAAAAGGAGAGAGAATGTTGTAGCTATGATTTGATCAGTAAGTTGTGTAACTATGTTATGATATGGCGAATTCTAGACAAGAATTCGTAATAATCGTTACGAGTGGCCTGATAGAAGTTATGTACTTGGTGCGCTGGAATTAAATAGTTTGCAGCTTTGCAGTTTTAAGTACAGAATACAACAGAGGCATCGCGGTTGCCGATGAACTAGACCTGGTCATTGCCCAAGAAACACATACAACGAACACTTATATTTTTGGAAAAGATCCCACCGTGAGATATAACCCCGACTTATCACTTATCAGATTGCCTGACTCCATTCCTTGGGATTTGAGTGAAAGTGACAGTATGGGTTCCGACCATAAAGGCATCCTCCGTTTGGGGTTAAGTACACCAGTGTTGCCTTTGTCAAGCAGACCTTGTTTTGACAAGGCTGATTGGCCAAAGTTCACTGCTGTACTTGGCTCACGTTAAAACGGTGTCATGATAGTGATGACTTATCTAATATTGGCAAGTAGATGTCTTGTGATTTCCTTGCACGAAGCTGCCAAGCTGGCCATTCCATTCAGCAAGCCACGTCTGTTTCGACGAAAGTTTGTTTAGTCTTTGGCTGCCAAGAAAGCCATTGCATTAAAGAGAAGAGCGTTGGGATTGTTCCTACAACTGAAAAGCAAGCAAGAAAAGACCGCTTTAAACTCCTACACAGTAGAATCTCGTAGAATTATTCGGGAGGGAGCGGCGGAAACAAGGTTGGACTGCAAAGCTGCCGTCTTTATCCGTGATTCGAAAACTCCGAGTACTACGAAAGAGTACCTCAATCAGCCAATCAAGGATTCAAATGGTTATTCCCATTATAAAGGCGGAGCTAAAGCCAGATTGCTGTGTAGTCATTTCGCCAACGTTGGTTTGGAAGACGAAGAAGAACCAAAATCTACCCGTCCCCCATGCCTAAAGCCGTTGCCGGTCCTCCTAGTTCCTGTTTTAATGAACCATTTAAAATGGAGGAATTAGAAATTGCATTAAAAACCACAAAAGTTAAGTCTAGCCCTGGAAAGGACAGAATATGGAACGTTTATTTACGGAAACTAAGAATTTATGCTAAGAAAGTTGTGCTGAAGTTATTTAACCTAGTGTGGTCAACTGGGAAACATCCTGATTCGTGGCTGAATGGAGTGATTGTTCCTATCCTGAAGCCGGGGAAGGACAGTGTGGTGACGTTTCCAGTTATAGACCCATATGCCTGTTAAGCTGCCTGTCTAAATTGATGGAACGCATGGTTGCTGGTAGGCATTCGCAATAATACATTTTCTATTAATGGAAATATTATTTCAGCAACAATACGGAGCACAATCGTCAGTTCCGAATTCTTGTAAATTTAAATTCGAAAAGTCTTTCATTAAACTCTGGAACAGGGTATACTAATGACTTCCCTGGTTTCCAAATTGAAATCATATTTCATACTGAAACTGGCAAGATGCATATGTTGTTAAATTTTGGAAAGATTACTTCCTTACCAACAATTTTGCCTAGATAGTAATCTTGCTAACTTTCGCGGCAAGATAAGTATCTTCCCAAACACTTAGCAAGATAACTATTTGCGTTCCAATTTTACTATCTTCCTAACATATATACTACACACAACAGAATGAGCGAATTTTAATAGATATCTGTCTGTCTGTCTGTTCTCGGCCACTCTGCCCGGAGGCAATATGGGGGTCAGTCTCGACAGCTTTAATACTTAGCGGATGCTGCAGCCAGATCAAGAGACCCAAAAGGAAGCGACCTATGATATCTATGATATCTTTAATAGATATCTATGATTTCATCGGCAATAGGTATAAAAAGGGTAGTGGGTCACTTCGCCACACTTTAATTGCTGTCTTTGTAAACATAAAAGGAGTGGCGTTTACACTCATTTGGAAACGAGAAGGAAAGGGAGGGGGCATGATAAACTATATATGCATTAAATGTGTTTTGTACTTTACTGCAATAAAGTAGTTAGCCAGTACAATTTTCCATTGTGTTTCAAGACTTCTAAAGCACTGTTAACTCTGAAAAGTACAATTTTTGACCAGTTCAAATTGACGGTGTAGGCATTGTCTGCAACTTTTTCTGATTTTTAAATTAAACCATATTCTTCTAACAAGGAAAATAAAGACAATTTTGTGATTCAAATTAGTGAAAATTTTATTTTTTAATTACGTATTATATACTATTTGTACATTATTATTATATTAATATTATTATTATTATTATTTTATAAACAAATATAAAATAAAAGCACTAAAAATACTTCTATTTTGTAACTATTGCCCCTCTTTCAACAGTACAGTTGAACCCTTACCTAATATTTAAGTCTAAGGTCAGGTACCCAAAGAGAACAATAGTGTGGCGAAGTGTCTCACAGCCATAAAAAGAGCCTATGACAAAGTGTTTTATGCAACGCATTTTAGTAGGGCCTATAGCTTATTGTTACAAATCGCCTATTGTAATTTACTTAAAATATTGTTTTATGCAACACAGTCGGGGCCGATGTTATCAATGTCTAACACGGGTTTATTTTATATGTTAAAGATAGCAAAGTTAACCCGGATTTAGCCGTTAATAAAAGTATAAAAGATAAAAGTGACTAGTTGATTAGTGTGGCAGTTTTTAGATTAAAATTTTTGCTACAGTCCACCGTTTTAGCAGTGTTTTGTACCATATCGTTGAAATTTGTTACCATAGCGTAGCACATAGCCTGACTCCATTGAGGCGACTGAATTGTGAACACAGACCGCCGTATTGTGGTCAACGAACTGGAAAGGCAGGCAAAGCAACTCTTAGAAAATTTGAAAAACAGTCTGACAAAACTGTTTTTTCATCTTTCCAAATACCTACGTTTCCGGAACATGTACGGAACTAATTCTTATGTGTGTCGATGATGGTAAGCCGCCTTGGTCGTTGTTTCATTGATTCAACCCACGTGTACTTAATGTGTGCAAGGACTGGGCTGACTCTATGAAAGTAGGAAAGTATGACACGGGTGTACCAGTGTTTGCCTTCAAATATCAGATTTCAAGCTCATCAATATGAAGCGATGGAAAAGGGAAACGTTCTAATTGAACCAAAGGTTCTTTTTTGGCCTGAGGTTTGCCTGACTTAGTGTGCTTTGCGAGGAGGAGTATCTTTTGAAGAAATTAATCAATTAAACAAGCAAAGTTAGTTGCTGATATTAGCATTTAGAATCACCTGGTTATTCCTAATGCGGGATTGTTCTAATAAACCTGAGTTTGAACTTGAATTGAAGTTGAAGTTGAAGTTGAAATCAAGAGAACGTGAATTATAACATACAGTTAGTTATAAGAGCTATAACATACCAGAATTATAACATACACCAGAGATTTCTTTGTATATGTGGAAGTCATATTGGATTTTCAGATAAATCTGATTTGTCTGAACATTCATTTCAGTCAAACTGGATCTCCCATTGTTTGAAGTCATAAAACTCCAGTTTGACTGAACTCAATTGAGTAAAATCCAATTTGACGTTTTCTGTTTCAGTCAAACCGAAATGCAAAGTGAATGTTATTCTTTAGGGCAAAGAGGTCATTAAACTTCGATTTGATTTCTAGACGGCTCTATACGTATATCTGTAGAATCAAGGAAATTGTCCCGTAGCACGAATATTTCTGTATAAAGGCGGCGTTTTCTGTTGATCTTTACAGTTGGAGCCGCTTTACAGATCGAAGGAAGCATTTTTAGGTGTTCGTACAAGAAGAAAAATGCTCAGCATCTTCGATTCTCCCCCAAAAACCATAAAAAAACTTAAAAATTTTTGCCGCCTCATTAGGATCCTTTTCTTATTCTTCGATGTTTGTAAACCGCCTAAGTACTAGAAAATAAAATTTGACACGTCCTGCAACTGCATTAATTTATACATTCAGGTCACGTTAGAGTGGGAACAATGACGTGATTTTAACACAAAGATCATCGTTCCCAACACCAGTAACACATAAATAGAGTTTAATATCCACATTATATTAATCAGCTACTCATCAACGACTACAAACCGCGTAAACGTCACGCTTCAAGTAAACTTAATTTTGAGTGTCAAAAGGTCACTGGCATGGGTCGTACCCGTTGCCTACCAGCTGCCGTGTATCTTTCATACTCCTAATGACACGATATGAGCTTTGCACTAAACTACACAGTATAAAATATAAATTATTAAGCACTCTACTTTCCTCTGTCAATCTTTGGGCAATGGTTTTATTTTTATTATCATATAATTTACCTTAGCATATAATAACGTAACAATTATTATGAATATACTATACTGTTAAACGTTTTGCCTTTTGGCTGTTGATTTCACTGTCTATTTTCCGACGCCACAGGGAAAAATTTTCCCCGTGGAAACTTTCCACCGTCCTTTCCGTCCCTTAAAAAGAAAAGAGAACTCTTACCGGGACTGCTGCGGGCGTTTCCGAGTTTGTTTGCGTTACCGCGCTAGAGTACCGTGCTGGCACTCCGTCTCCGTGTCCGAGTTCACGAATATTAACGTAATTCCCTTTCGGAAAATACAAGCGAGCACAAGTAGAGGCTGTTTCACAACGGAATTCTCCTTTTCCTTAGGATCGACTGACCCATGAACAACTGCTGTTCACATGGAACCCTTCTCCACTTCAGTCTTCAAGGTTCTCACTTGAATATTTGCTACTACCACCAAGATCTGCGCTGATTGCAGCTCCAGTGGCTCGGCTGATGGCGCTGATCTCGGTCAACCTTCAATGCTACCATCATAGCCCTCCTACTTGCTAGGATCTGGCGAGCATGGCACGCTTCAGTCGATAGCAGTCGGGTGGTATAAGTGATACGCTCAAGCGTCACATATTTTCAGGGCTAGTTGATTCGGCAGGTGAATTGTTACACACTCCTTAGAAATAGAAATATTTCTGCCGGAAATATATCCCTAGGGAATTCTCTGCCCCCCCCCCGGAAAAAATGTTCCTAATTCAAAACTATATTCTGCTGAATGCATTTATCGGATTTTTTGACAAAACTTTAAAACTTGTATCCATTTTTGATTACATATTTAATTATTGTGCTATTTATTAGTCGTTGTTTCTTCCCAACCTTAAACAATGCACCAAGATTCAAAAAATAAATACACAAACTCAAGAACAGTGGTCTAATTTCAGGAACAAAAACAAGAATGGGGTCTAATTTCAGGAACAGACTGAACAAAAATCGCTAGACCCCATTCCTGTAAATGTTGCTGACAATAAATTTCCGTTCCTGATTCTGTTCCTGAAATTAGACCCTCGTTTTGTTCTTTATTTTATAACACAACTCCTGTTCCTGGTTTTAGACAGAGCGAGAACTCGAACCTAACGCTTCTTCAATTGAAAGAAGTTCAAAGACCAGGAAACTGAAAATGGATTATATTAATGAGTCCTTGACTCTACATTAGAAAACAAAAACAGAAGTCAGGGGTCCGTGTTAAGTCACTGACCTCGGGTAGTTTCGTGTGTTATGGATAGCAGGATTTATCCGGATTAGCCTTAACTGGTGAGTCTATTTGGCAAAGAATGAACTGCTACGGAATAGTAGAGGTTGCCCTTATGGAATAGATAACGCCACACGCAGGCTTAGTTACTCTGGTAGGCTGTCTACTGTACACAGTAAGAAACTTCTAGACTGGAGAGGAAAAATCCATTTATTAGATCTAAGGACTCGACATTTACAGATACTGATTGGTAAATATGTCGTATTGGCCGAGTTCAGGCAACCGGCTGGCCGACCGGGTGACGGTTATTTGGATAACTCTACTCAGGGCCGCCCGCTCAACAACTTTAGTAATACACTGGGCTTTACACATAGTACTGCCTAAAAGTAAAATCCTACAATCCTGGCGCTGTTAATACTACTACAATTGTTTTGTCACCCTCTGTTACGGATAATAAGACACAACATCATGTTCTGAGTAATGAGAAGTTTGTTGCAAACATACTATACCTGGCTGGCATAACTGGCATATAATAAAATTCAGTAGTAATTTGCTCTGCTTTCATGCATACGTCTCCAACTATGGACAATTAGTACTGTCGTTCACCTTTTCGTTCCGGCACGGGCTCCCATTCTGAGAGCCAAGTTGGTTCCAGCTCATGGGGAAAATAGCCCGGTTGATCACTGGCCTGTAAATATTTGTCATGATATCTATTTAAGCTTGATCCCTACTAAGCATAAATATTAAATTCCTGCATTCTGATATAAAAATGTGCAGCTTTTAGGTTCTCTATTATATAGATGATTTACCGTGGGCATGGCTGGTGAACAAAGTATAGTGAATGGATTCAAACGGTGAAAGGTGGTCTGGTTCAATAGACGGAATTTCGATCAATCCTCGGAACACCTGTTTCCATTTAAATAAAATTTCAAAAACGCTAAAACTAGCCTTTTAGTGACGAAATGCATAAATGCACAACTTCATTTGAAAAAGTTCCTTCCTAGTCCTTTTCAAAAACAGCTTAATTTGTTGAACATTTTAAGAATATTTAACGAAAGGGACTTTAGAGACGCGAACTGAATGGAAGAGTATTGACTGATGAAGAATTGACAAAATTTTAAAGGGGCTCTTTGGGAAGGAGGTACCCTTACAACTCTTCCATAAATTCATCGTTAAACATTACCCAGAGATACTGTATTCTGTTTATATATTCCTGTTCTAAATTTAATACCAGCTTCATTACTGTTTGCCCATCATACGCCTAATAACAACATTCAGCTGAAGCTTCTGGGTGGAGAAGAGCGAAAAAAGCTTCAGCCAGTCCATAATTGTTTTGTTTCTCAACGAAAACTAGCATTCAGCTTAATCTTACGAAATCTCTAGGAAGCTCTTAAAATTTTTATTAGTCTAACTGGCATCTCGTGCCGATATGTTCCCCCCTTTCGCTTTCATGTGAGTCTTTGGAAACAAAATTGTGCCCTTTTATTTCTAAAGTCATTTGTGGAACAGATAGCTACAGAGTTCCTCTAATGAGAACTGTGTTTGCTTTTTCTAAGGTGTCAGTCCATGGTTATATCAAGTTTGCTTGCTATAGCGGAGTCCAGCTTTTCGTCTAATTAACTGTTCAAGGGATTATATATACGGGGATATCAGATCCTCTTATTTAGACATCTCAGGTCACATCATGTCTGTGTAATAAGACTTTAATTTAATCTTTGCCTGCAACAACAAGGAAGAAATAATCATAAGAAGAGTGCTCTGGATAGGCCTTATAAAACTGAGTTACTTTTACTTTTGCTACCGATTTTACGGTCTGTCTGTATGAGCTGAGGCGCTCCTACTGTGAGAACTCAATTGAACTCTGTACACAAGCTTTCGCTAGCATTTCTCAACGTTTGATTAGAAAAGAAAGCTTCAGCAGACAGTGCAGTTCATGTATGAGCGCAGCTGCATTATATTTTCATTATTTCTGTGCTGAGGATTTTCCATTTCTCTTTGTAGGCTCGGCAGGGAGCGCGAATCTCTTTGTTTCGTCTCATTAATTCTGTTTTGTTAGAGAACACTAAGCCTTTGCTCTAGCTTAGCAGCAAAGTATGTGCAGGAAGAGTTCTGAATTCTAGCAGATTAGATGTGATCAAGACGACGATTCTGTTGAGCTAGAGTGCTGCTTACTCAAATGCTGAACTGAGGCTATCTTTTCTTTTTCTTCTTCTTCTTCTTCTTCTTCTTCTGCTTCAGCACCCTTGATAATATACCTATCTGCTCTGACATCACTACAAATGCAATACAAACCTTTAATTGTTCAGCGTTTGATTTGCGTGACTGTTTCATTGGACTTACCTCTAAAAGTTTAGTGAATAGCAGATCATAATTAACTGACGTGGGACGGAACAACGAGCTGGCCCTTTCATGGTAATAGTGCCAGATACACGGTGCATTCTTTTTGCATTGAGAAGAACATTAATTGCGAAAGTGTTTCTTTCCTTGTTAGTCATGTTTATGTGGGTTGTTCTGAAAGTAGTTTTGTTTCAGCAGCTGATTTCAGTTTCAGTTTCAGATTCAGTTCCAGTTTTAGTCCGATATCTAGAATACTTGCATGCTCTGTTTAGTCGGCGAACCAAAATGGGAATGCAGCAAAATGTCAATCATTGCTTTTTTGCCAAGGTCTGAGATTTGTGCACAAAGTTATTAACAAGTAGAGCCCAAAAAGGGCAAGATTCCTCCGCCGAGAGTTGCATTCGCAAACTTTCTTAGTTTATACTAATGTTGCTCGAATGCTTGGTGGGTTTCTGGGCATTTTATTGCTGCCACTGTGGCACTATAGGAATATTTCCATTGAAAGAGAAAAGAATCGTCGTGCTCTTTATCAGCTCTTGAGATAAACTCCGCAATCTAGCGCCTTGGTCTTGATAGCGCACAAGGAGAGGGTTCAAGAAATGATAACAGAGGGAACCCGTCGATACCTATGGCTTTATTGATAGTGTTATTAAACCGGCCCAATGTTTTGAGGGCCATCATGCAACAGCCGCCCCAGCTCGTGACGATGGCCTACAGCGGGCGTCTCGAATGTGCTCGGCCGACCTGACACACCGGCCGGTGGACACCGGTGTGCTTGCCTGCTGTGGCCTGAGCCGGCCGACCTGGACAGTGACAATTTGCAATTTTCAAGCCGTCCATCAGAGCTTTCCCGGCAATATCCATAATAAAACTTGCTAACAGCTTTCCAATTTGTCAACAATTCAACCTAGAAAAGTAATTTTCCATCCAGCACCGTTCTTAACTGACAAACGTTTAACTGAAGTCAGACCTAATTTGCATATTCTGAATGCAGAAAACGGTACATACTAGCCACACGCTAAAGATAGGGGATTTTTCAGCCCCAGTGTAAAGTTTTGGCCCCAAGGAATAGACAGATGGGCGACCAAACCACTTTACTGGGGTGCTGTGCGCTAGAGGCTGGATACGCAACCTGGACTGGAGATAGTTCCAGGCCAACCTCGACAAGCCTCGCCAATTAGAATACACCAGACAACCGTGAAACTTAGACTCAACCCCACTAAATGACCTCAAATCTAAACCCTAAGATCCTTACTTACCGAACTAACAAATCTAAACTTAGCTAAAAAACACTAGGCCAAGTGGCCGTATTACAATATTTAATAAAACTGGAGGGGGGGTGTACAAATTGACAATAAAGATAGGCAAACACTTACAGATGTAGAATCCAGAAAAGGGAACAGACCATAAATATTATTGGCAGAAAATATAATTCCGGACGTAAATTTGCAGGTACAAGCCCCGATAGCAGAATATTTGGGTGTCCCCCACCCAACCTATCACCAGAGTGGGTGGTCTTTACTATTCTAGCCCGACGTTCAAGACACGAGGGGACCCCAAAAATGCGATAAAGAAAACGGAGAATATCATATAATTTAGGACCAGAAGAAACTCAAAACAACCGACCGTGCAAGTCCAGCGCAAAACTAAAACTGACTGGGCTTTTTGAAAGTAATGAGAGAACATGCAATCACGCGATCACACGTGACTTGCCCAGCCAATCAAATTTTAACAGAGTTTTGAAATAGAATTTTGAGCGTCGCTATGGATATGCATGATCTATCTTTGCAAAAACATAGGCAATTACAACATTTCAACTACAAATTATGGGCTATCGGGGCAATTTTCACAAAAACGAGATACCTAAGTTCGGACTAATTTTGAATGGAGAATCTTTTTAAATAATAATAAAATATGACAGTAGAGCATCACCGCCCTACTGTACACTAGTACAGAAGTACACACAAAACATACCCCTCACCCATATTAGGTATTCCGGCTCT
>JASAND010012977.1:25000-60715 GCA_030248195.1 Trissonchulus latispiculum
AATATGCTGCGGAATTTTAATTTTTAAAATCATGGTGGGATTTCTAACACCATTGCAAAATATTTTCAAAAGCATTTTGCCTCTGATTTCGCTTAAAAGTCAGTGTAGCTGCCTGCCTATCTTACTTGTGCTAATGTTAAGATTTGGGAAACTATACACCTTTAGAAACTTCAGTTCTGAACAAACGAGTTCGCCCTCCGAGGTCTCGAGGTCTCGAAATGGGTAATTTTGACGTGTGGTAAGGGACTTGCCAAACAGATGCGTTTTAGTTCAATTTAGTTCAAATGCATATAAACGTATGGTATGGTTAACAACGGTAAGGGATACAACCAGGTTTTGACTTTAATGAGTCGAGAATCACACAAGCTTAAAGCACTAGGAAGAGCTGAGTGGATCTCTAATCCTAGAGTCTTCATCACAGCAACCTAGTTTTGACAACAATACAACAGCTACTGTTATCTACAGCAGCTACCAGTAGAATTCTACATGTATGAAATATTTCAATGTTATTCTTTTTATTTAGATTTCGTTGATTTGACATGGCTAATTGTCATATCCTGGCGTTATCTTGATATTGTTCATATCATTGCATTTAACTTTGTTGTTTCACTAATTTTGTTCACCACATCCTTTAACTGGTCCTGTTTTGGCTGGCAAGGAGCCATCGCATTTTATTTATGTACAGCCTTAAAAAGATGGGTTCCACACCGTCCAAAGATGCTACCAGCATTGCCATAAGCAAGAAAATTGACAGTGAAATAAAGAAAGAAAAATTGGCCGGAAGAAACATCGTTAAAATGCTTTTACTTGGTGCGCATACTATTTTATTCCACTATTTCTTTCTTAGACGAACGTCATCAGGTAAGGCACACTAGCAGGCACAGTTCTTGAGAGGATATTGGGTGCATCTTATACCACTCCACGCCTTAAACCGAAACCTAGGGGAACACCTCCTGATATGTCTTTCTTTCTGGTGCAGGAATTGGCGTTCCAACCGCTTTTTTATTCGATGCTCTGGAAACCTCAAGACTATCTCCCCAGATTTGGTCAACGGTATTATATTCTTACTGGACACTGGTATCCCTGAATTATTTCAATTTCAGCATCTGAAGAGCATTTACTGTGTCATTTGTTGGGAAAAGCGTTGATTTAGCTAAATGATTCATATCTATTATTTTCAGGACCAAGCAATTCCGGGAAATCAACAGTGTTCAAACAGATGAAGTAGGTTGTTGAGGTGTCGCTTGAGTTTTTTTCTTGTGTGTAAAAGCTTGGGGGAAGTTCACACTCCCCCACACAACGGAGCATTACTCACCCACACAAAAAGAAAAGTTTGTTTTTTACCTCCAAATTTTCGTTTATTCGATATAGATATGTTTCAATCATGCCAATTTCATGTTCTAACAAATCGTATCATTGTCAATGTCGTGACTTCGTTTCAAAGCCATCCCTTTTAACTGGTTACGTTGCTCTGCTACGTAGAACTCTGCTTTTGGATATACTGTTTTTCAGAATCTTCAGTAAAGTTTAGAATTTTTGAATTTTTCATCAATCATAAAACCAAGAGTCTATAATACCAAGAGTGGGAAGCTTGGCCCTTCCTAATGGAAATGGCCTGCGAGATGCTCGGCACATTAAGGCCGAAATCTCGGGGGTGGGGTACCACTTACCATTGTTCAACATGTGTTTATATGCGTTTGAACGCAAACGCATCTGATTGGCTATTCGCCTACCTTATGTCAAATTTACGTGTATAAGCGCCCCCCCCCCCGAGATAAATTTGACATAAGGCAGGCGATTAGCCAATCAGATGCGTTTTAGTTCAAACGCATATAAACACATGCCAATGGTAAGTGGTACCCCCCCCCCCCCGAGATTTCGGCCTTAATGTGCCGAGCATCTCGCAGGCCATTTCCATTAGGAAGGGCCAAGCTTCCCACTCTTGGTATTATAGACTCTTGATAAAACGGAATTAGTAATCTGTATAGCTTCCTTTAATATAAAGCTGTTAGGTATCATTTTTTTATAAATAGGATAGCCTGGGTCAATGGGGGGAGGGTGCAGACTGCAGACTTCCCCTTCCAGATCAGCGACAGCGGGTAGACCGCCTCGACTAAAACATAAGGATAAAAGTTGTAGACCATTAAGTTTTTTGAGAAAAATATTAAGTATTTTACGCAAAATTTGCCAAATTTACTGATTCTTTAAAATAAATTTTTACATTTCACAAAAGACTCGCTTAAAATATTTGTTTTTTACTATTTTTGTCTACAGTGTACGATTACCGATTTTTGCTCATTTTGCTAACCCATTAAATTTTAGAAATTTTAGACCCTTTTATTCAAGTCGAGGTAGATCCTCAGAATCGCACCCAGTATTAATATGGCAGTATTGCACCAGCAAATATTATAAGCAATGCCAATTGATTGGTAGTTTGTTCTTTATATCTGATTTAGAATTCTACATTTGAACGGATTTACAGAAACAGAGCTCCGTGAATGTCGCTTATTGGTGCACAGAAATTTAATTCACGGAATGTTTTCACTTGTCAAAGCGATGCAAGCTTTCAGCATACAGCTTGAAAATGAAGCCCGCCAGGCAAGATGAAATTTTGACATAAATCAGGTAGCAGAGACCTTCACGGGCCGAAATTCTCAGGCCCGGCCCGGCCCGGCCCGTGAAAATTTTGGGTCGGCCCGGCCCGGCCCGCTCCAAAAAATTTTTACCTCGGCCCGGCCCGGCGCGGCCCGTAAGTTTAAAACTGTAGTCAACTTGTTTGGTATGCAAAAATGGCTTAACATTGACATCTTTCGTCAAGTTTTTGTATTATATGATTTCGGCGAACTCATCGTTTCTCCCCAACATCTTGGCTTCAAACTTTAATGAGAATTTTCAAATGAGACTTTTAAAACGCTCGCAATCAAATTGAACCCCCTATAACCCTTTGACGAACAAATTTGAAGTCAAGCCAAGTCCAAGAGTTTTCATTCAAAATTAAATCATTAATGGCGTAAAAGATTATTATTATTAGGCGTATTATTATGCGTAAAAGAAGTACGAACCTATTTAGAAACTTAGGACTTCGCAACTGTTTTCAACAAAGCCATAAAAGCAATCAATATTTATATAGTTTCCGAAAAAATGTTAAAGATTAAGTCGTCATATATTAAAAGACCTCAAACATTTCTGCATTAGGTTGGAGAACATTTTGCAAATATATATTATTAAAAGGCAATAAATATAGAAGAAATTTTGTGAATCTTGGTCGGCCCGGCCCGAAGCCCGGCCCGCTCCCAAATCTTTTCTCCTCGGCCCGGCCCGCGGGCCGGGCGGGCCGGACCGGGCCGGGCCGGGCTGACGGGCCTGAGTGAAGGTCTCTGTCAGGTAGTGCGCTTTAGCGCGCTACCTGTGTAGAATATGTAGACAGTAGTGAATGTCAAAAATACGAATAACCAACCAGCTGGAGCCGGGATCCGCGACATGCTGGTAGGCAAGCAGTATGATAGGAATTTGTTACCTCGTAGCATAAACCATGTTGAAATAATAGTATGAATATTCAGATATATAAAACGCATTTTGACATTCACAAAAAGCATCAGTATTTCTGACTGGAAATTGACTGTTTCTGCGATTGCCCTGAATGACAGAAACAGTAAACACCAAAACGTTAGAGTGAGTTACTTTGCAAAGGCATTTAAAAACTCAAACATATAATGTATATACTTTATTGCGGGAGTTCCCAAGATATGAAGCCAAAAAAGCTAAACTATGCTTGATTTTGATCGCTTACTTTTGACTGCATTATAATCGGAATTATCCTAGAGTGTAACAAAAGTTGATACAAGTATAAAGATTAAACACCAGAACACTCATGTGTGAAATAGTGTCTAGTTATAAATTGTATATAAAAAGAATATATAAACAAATTAAAATAAAATTTATAAAATGTATAATAATAAAATATATACTAATAAATTAAAATAATAAATTAAAAATAAAGATATAAGTCAGCGGTTTTATATTTAGGCTGATGCTAATCAAGTAGTGAACGCGGTGGAGAATGGTCAAGACCAAAACCTGGTTTCCAAAGAAATTGCTGAAGCCATCAGTCGCCTTTGGCTGGACAGTGGAATCAAGCAGTGCTATGCCAAAGCCAAGGATCTCACAATACCCAGTTCTGCTGAATAGTAAATATTCATTCTTACAGTTACTGTCTGTTCCTGATATAGTTAACTTTTTTGGGTGGTGATTAAGAGCTTCTTTGCAAAAGTTTGTGTTCTTGGGGAAAATTAAAAATTTCCGGACTTTCTGGGAAACCGGATTACCGGGGACAAATCTAAGTCAGCTGATTCCATCACTGATATGAACTACTCACGTGGACGAAAACTGTCCCTTGCCAAGTTTTAGGATGAGCAATTTGCACCGGCCGACCAGCAGTTTGGGGTGATCCTTTACTTTTGTAACTTATTAATAACAATTTTTGTGCGAATCAGTTTCCATAACATTGTTTCATTTTTTTTGAGTTTTTAATAATCATTTTGTAGATTACTTTTTGTAGGCTTGTTTTGTCAGTTTGGTAGTCATAATGTTCGTTAATTGCTATGACGTCTGCTCTTTCATTTGCCCATCGTTTCAGTTTTCTGAACAATGTTGACCGAATCTGCTCCTATGAATACGTCCCTACCCAGCAAGATATCCTGTACACGAGATTGTCCACAGTTGGAGTTGCAGAGATAAATTTCCTTCTGAAAGGAATAAAATTCATGTAAAAGATTTTTTAATACTGAACTGTTTTTTCAAAATAGAACTTTGCTGAAACTTAGCTAATAACTGCGTGCATGTGTGCAAAGTTGGCTGTTTTTTGTTATCTTGGTCGGATAGCTACATACATAGCTACATAAGAAAATGTTGAGCTGGTCAGGCTTCGTCATCCTTGTGTAGAAAACATTGAAAGATATTGAACGATATTATTTGACTAAAATTAAATGTTCTATTTGTTTAGTGTCATTGATGTGGGCGGTCAAAGAACGGAACGAAAGAAATGGATCCATCATTTTGAGCACGTCAATTCAGTCCTGTTCACAGTTGCCCTCAGTGAATATGATCTGAACATGGCGGAAGACAACAAAACAGTAAATATTCGTACATTCGCTACTTATTTAACTTATATATCATCAAGAGTACATAATAACGGAAGATTTCAACACATAAGGACACACGAAGACAAGGTAGGAGTATAAAATGTATGAATTCGGTGAATTTGAATATTTGCAAATTTGGAAGCATTCATTACTGATTTATAAAAAGTGATTTGGATTGGATTTTGATAACAAGAGAATCGCTTCTACAACTTTTAAAATTTCCGTGTAGGCGCGTGAAGGAACTGAACAAACTCCTGTATTTCGAGCCTGGAGCACATGATCTGAGATTCTTATACTTAATATATACGCATGTGTAATATTTTCTAACTTTATTTTCCATCCTGATAGTGAATAGATGCGATAACTTCATTACGTCCCCACTGTTTACATTAAATTTCAGAATCGAATTATGGATGCCTTGCAGCTGTTTGAAAGCATTACAGAAAGCAGGTGGTTTCAGAAGACTTCAATAATTCTCTTCCTCAACAAGACGGACATTTTTAGGCAAAAGATTAGACTAATTCCCATAACCATTGCTTTTCCCGACTATACCGGTAATATTGCTAACGGTTGTTGTATATGGCGAGCATTTCTGGCCCCGCTCTTGGGAGGATTTTTTGGGGCAATTTTCCTGGTCTTCTTCTGCCAGTATCCGTGTCCTTCCTTGCTGTACCTTTACCCCTACTGCCAGTTCCGTCATTGGTCACGTACACCCTGTCCTCCTAGGCCGCTTGATTATACACCTCCACTCAACCAGTCACCACCCTGCTCCCTTCCGTGTTACACCCAGCACTTCGACTAACCACACCCAGCACTTATTTACACTCCTGGTCCGTATCAGCCAGTACTTCTTGTTTATACACCCTGCTTATTCCACCACCAAGGGACCAGGATCCCTAAGGGACCAAGGTCAAAAGAACCGACCGGTTATTAATGAAACTTCAGGGAAGACTAAAAATGAAGATTGATGGGTAGGTATGAAGAACTGGGTGCATAAGCAGGGGTATATGCTTCGGGTTCTGGCGAAATCAAGGGCCTACTATTAGTCTACATGCATAAAAGGAGTAAGAACGGAGTATAGTTGGAGCAGGTACGGAGCAAAAACGGAGCATGTTTAGAGTAGGTTCGGAGTGTACTCGGTGTTTACTCAGTGTTTACTCGGAGTAGGTTTGGAGTTACTCGGAGCATAAAGTTAGGAAAGCCAGAAAGTTAGTGAAGGTAAAGGCAAGTTCCGGTGAAAGGTGAAAAAGTAGACTCGGTGTATACTCGGAGTAGGTTTGTAGTTACTCGGACAATGAAATTCGGGAAGTCGTAAAGTTAGGAAGGTCAAGGCAAGACTTCGGGAAGGTTGAAAAAGTGGGCTCAGAGGTGTAATTTAGGAGTGACTCGGAGAATAACGCAGAATGGATGAAAACTTAATGTTAGGCAGGAAGAATTAACACAAATTCTGGTAAAAAGTTAGGTAAGGCCAAATCAGGGTAAGTGTAAGCTAGGAGTGGCTCAGAGAAGACCTGACTAGCGGACTTACAATACTGGGGGGCCTACTGGATGTTGTGAAGGTATCTGATTGGTAAGGGCAATAACTGGATGTGAACTGAGTGTCAAGCAAAGAGAACTGGAAAACTAGCACGATGTACTTGGTGTTGTGATAGTGGTTGAGTGGTGGTGGAATAAGCAGGGTGTATAAACAAGAGGTACTGGCTGATATGGACCAGGAGTGTAAATAAAGTGCTGGGTGTAACTCGGAAAGGAGCAGGGTGGTGAATGGTTGAGTGGAGGCAGCACGGTGTATAATCAAGCGGACTAGGAGGACAGGGTGTACGTGACCGATGACGGAACTGGCAGTAGGGTTAAGGATACGGCAAGGAAGGATATGAATACTGGCAGAAGAAGACCAGGAAAAGATCCTCCCGAGAGCGGGACCCGAAATGCTCACCATATACTACTAATGGTTTTTCGTACTGCGAAATTGTGGGTAATAAATTGCAAATAAAATTTACACGAAGATAAAATTACATTCTTGAGACGTAAAGCTTTCATCTGTATAATTTTTATCCATTGTTTAGGTTCAAGCAACTATGAAGAAACTTCAGGGTATATTCAGAAAGAATTCTCACGTCGCTACAGACAAAAGGGAGCTCAATTGTATTGTCATTTTACTTGTGCCACAGACACGGATCAGATTAAGTTCGTGCTAAATGCCACCATGGACATTATCATAATGCAGAATATGAAATCTTCAGGCGTTGTATAACATGTATATATTTAGATTGTGCTTGATAATGATATACATATGTGCTTTTGAGGTTCTTCTTTCACTGACGAAAACAGTTCGTCTCTCCTCCCTTCCACTTTAATTTGTTATTTTGAGTAAATGATTAACATCTCCCATTTCGTTGCGGAAGGTCCGTGCGATTTCTTGACTGACACTAAACTATTTTTATATTCGAGATTTGGGTCTGAGCAGGAGGTAGCAGTACTCAAAATCTGTGAAAGACAAAGAAAAAATTTGGCTCAGATAGGGGCCATGGTAGTCAAAAAACTCGAAAGTTGAATGTCAAGCTGGTCAGTCAATTTCCTATCTCTGTTTCTCTGAGAAATAAGTAAAAATGGAAGTAGAAATAGCTAACTATGAACGTTTAAATCTAATGCTTTTGTTATAGCTAGCGAACATGAACAGAAGATAAAGTTTCAAGGAGGGGATGGGCGGGTAGTCGGATGGACCTTATAAACCTATTCGAATTTTTCCTGGTTTTAGCCCAAGTTCAGCCCAGATACTAGAAAGAAACCGTAGAAAGTAGGAGGGAGTGACCCTTCTAAAGGGGCTGATCTGAGGTGCTGAAGAGGGGTAAACTCCTGTAACACTTTCATACTTTCGCTTCTCTCCCCCACACAAAGCCATACCGAGCTTTTACAGTTTGTTTTCTTATGTATGACTTTACTGACTTTTGGAAAGTATTTTGCATTTCATCTGACAGATTAAAACCGAAACCTGATTTGGCAATGTTGAACTGTGCTGAATCAGTGCGCACCTGAACTTGAAGTTTGTCTACTTGTTTTTTTACCTGTTACACAAAACTGGAGCATAATTTGTTCTAAATTAGTATAGAATTATAGACAGTATAAATCGAATGAAGTCAGTGAGAGACAATAGGCTGAGTGTTTTTATAAAATACTTCAAGATTCGATTGAATTTTTACTCAAAAAGTTATGGTCCATTGAAACTTTTATAGTCCGGCCGCCTAAAGTCCACAGTGTGGACAAGAGCTTATGTCTTCCTATGCGATTGTTGTAAATAATACTATATCTGTCTGTCGTCGGTGTATGTTGGTATTGTTTTTGTTGTTATTCACATGTCTGTGCTTTTGTACGTAAGCTGATTAATTCTATCTACGTGTACAGAGTACTATCATTTCGTCAGCAAAAATAATAAAATTTAAATATACTTTGATATAATATAATGCTTCATCCATTATTTCATTTTGCTAGATTGCTCGAATCACAATTTTTCATAAGAGCCTATCCCTTATTAAGATTAAGCGCGATCCGTTTCCAAGAATGCAGTTCTAAAAGCAAAAGACAGGTCTTTCAGGCGCTAGAGTTGACTCTTATGAAAGTAGAATAGCTTTGTTGAACCAAGAGTATATAAGTCCAAGAGTGGGAAGCTTAGCCCTTCCTAATGGAAATGGCCTGCGAGATGCTCGGCACATTTAAGGCCGAAATCTCTGGGGGGGTCCCACTTACATGTTTAGCATGTGTTTCTATGCGTTTGAACTGAAACTCATCTGATTGGCTAATTCTCTATGTCAAAATTATGTGTTTAAGTGGACCCCCGAGATCTCAGGAGGGTTCCGCTTTAAGCGGTACCATTGTTAAGCGTTTGTTTATATGCAATCGAACTGAAATGCACTGATGAGGATTACAATCGCTAAGTAGCCAATCAAATACATTTCATTTCAATCGCATAAAACGCACGCTTAACAACGCTATGCGGGACCCCCCTGAGACCTCGGGGGGGGGAGGTCCACTTATACACATAAATTTGACATGAGGTGGGGAATTATAAAATCAGATGCGTTTTAGTTCAAATGAACAATGATAAGTGGGACCCCTCCCCCGAGATTTCAGCCTTTAATGTGCCGAGCATCTCGCATGCCATTTCCGTTGTGAAGGGCTGAGCTTAACACTCTTGGTATTATTACTCTTAGTATTATTGAACCGAACCCAATTTTATGACACAAACAAACAGTAACGTCGTCAACAATCAGCATACCTTACCACATGAAGGCTGTCACTTTCGTTCATTTAGAGCATCCGCTATTCCACACCACAGTCACGGTTTATTAGTTAATTAGCCAATTAGTCAACAGACGGACAACAATGATGCTAAAATGACACCTAACCGAAAGTATACATATCGTCAGGCCAGAGAGCCACATTGGTTCAGGGATTTCGTCTGCTAATCTCAGAACGGTAATCTTGGAAACGACACGATTTCGCTCACCACACTTGCGTAGCCAAACAGTTTATTTGCTCTGTGCACGTACTCTCAAGTACGGGAATCAATATCGTTTTCACTCTTATTGCTTACAGTGTGCATACATAGTTTTGGATAGAGCCGGTTATCTGTTACGCACTATTGGTACGATATTATCTCATCAAGAATACATAATACATATGTGTATAATAATACATACAGTAAACACAATTCGTACAGAAGTGAAGATTATTAGTTCGATCGCCACCCGGGTGTGGGTGCAGATTCGTTTTCCGGCCGTTCCGCTCTCCTGGCGTGATTACCTTAAAACCCAAACCATGTGGCATGTGCGTAAACGGTCACAGAGTCTGGCAAAGTGCAGCATCTTAATTGTGCTCCATTTACGCCAAGACTAATACAAATATGCAACGTAAGCTTTGTGTTATCGGTTATTAAACAAAAATTGTACTTTGCGTTCTGTCATCAGCAAACCAGTTCAAGTTTACTTAGCTAGACTTTGAACTGCGCACTTTGAGCGGACGTACACGTACACATTTGATTTATTTAATATATATCCGTGTATCATGTACCACCTCTTTTAATTTTAGTCGTTTGTCTGAAGTGATCACTAACGTTTAGGTATTTTTTAGATTCCAACCAGCCGCGGCCCGTTTTTCAAATGTTATGCCTTTGAAGCTTTTGTTTAGGCAGCACGTGTAAGCAATCAATAGCATTTTTCCATCAGTTGAGAAAGCCGCCGCGTAGCTTTCATATTACATAGTTGAGACTGAGAGAAAAAACTGTTTTCTCCTACAAGCTTCCAGTGTTTCTGAGTTTTTATCTTTAATATTTTGTATTTGTTTGCCAACTGTTGCGTTCTTTAACTTTCTATAATTACATAATAACAATAATAATTTAATCTATATGACTGTATGATTAGGAATATTAGCAGAGCAGCCCATTAGGCTTCTCTTATTAGGTGAGAGGTAGAGTAAACTATCAATCTTATTAGTTGTTATTGTGTAAGTTTGATCTGACTGAACATTCACTCGTTTGGGAAGCAGGCATCTAATATAACAGCCGATAACAGGGAGCCTTTTCAGCAGCTGCAGTATGAATTCATCATTACAATCATTGGAAGTTCAACGTGCAAGCAAATTTCATAATTATATATACATTTAAGAAGTACATAGAGTAAGCCAATAGTGGAGAGTGGTATGCGTTGCAGAATTGAGCGACATCACCCGCCAACCAAGGAGTGTTCGCGTATTCTGGTCGGAGCAAAGTTGCGCATTGCAATGAAAAGGAGCCCTCTGGTGGCTTAGCTGTCGGCTATCTATCTCCTCTGCTGCAGTAGTCACCCACCGACCGCCGACCTCAAACAATACCTATTTGCCACAAAAGCCACGTTCTATGAAATTTTAATTTGAATAAACCGGACAGTCGGCAACCTGAACTGGAACTTAACAGCCTCTCTGTTTACAAAATTCAGCTAGGTAAGGCTTGCCCATTTCCATTGGCTGCCATGTGCCAACCGATGTGGTAGCTAGTCAAGCTAGTCAGTGCCGGTAGGCAAACTAAAGTACCGCTACGCAAACCGATTGTGCCGGAAGGCTCACTGAACTTTTTTATCAGTACTATAACTATGTAGTTTCATACTGCTCAGGAAAAATATGTCAGTCGACAGCAAAAATACTGATAAGCTCACACACATATATAATGAAGTTTCGTTAGACGCTAACTACTTGTTTATCATAAATATAAGAATTTTGATAATAACAAACTTATCACTTCCACCCAGACGCACCTACCTACTTACTGCATATACTTAATCGGTTTGTCCCTTAAACAAAAATCAGCTAAGAAAAGTAATAAAGAAACCAGACAATTTTTTGAGGGCATCTGATGTGGCTAAATAAATGCTGGTAAAGATTTCAATTAACACTTTCACTTTCTGTACATAACAGACACGTACGTAATTTTTTCATATTCCTGTTTTGGTTTATCTGTCTTCGAATAGCTTGCTGCACCGCGTGACGTTTTTGATAAAATAGGGAAAGAAACTGATAAGAATAAAGTGCAATCTTTTAAATACTGTTAAGTAATCTTGTTCCTGTATACTGAACTTGTTTTGTAAACACTGTAAGGGGTATTAAATTTTTAACGGCCCATTCGCAGTTTTTAGATGCACGGTTATAATAGGTATCAGACTGGTTTCTAAACTTTCAAATGACTAATTAATTTTCATCAATTTTACTTTTTGTCCCGTGTTCTGTTAGTGCACTACACTCCCAAATCAAAAAGGTGTCGCCAGTTTGTTTTCAAACACATCCAAAATTTCAAAATGAACTATTAATTTATTATGTTTGCAGTATTATTTAGTTTGTTAGTATTTTGGCAGGGGAAGGGTATTGCTCGTTTATTGTTTCTTCACGTCACCCTCTGTATCAAGAATTCATATTTGCATTATTTTTTGGCATTTTCTGTTACAGCTACTGCCTTGCTGTATTAATTATTTTGTACTCCGCCATGCCAGAACACGAGGAAGCAATCACTGCTGAACAGGCGTCACAATGTCTACAAAATCCGGACGTTTTGAGAGCCATTTTCAAGAGATCTACTTCACAGGTACGTAGATTTGGGAAGGAAAAAACTTTTTGAATACTAGAGCTTTCCTATAACAAAGTGGGACAAACTGGAAACTGAAATATATAGACAGGAGCCAATTTCACATTAATCTTTCTGTTTGGCTCTGTAATTACTAAACTTTCCGTTTTCACGTGATTTCCTTGTTGATTTTTCTGTATACTAATTTGAATCCTAAGTCTGAGATGCGGACTGTCTTTATTGGTGGTCCATTAACACACAGTTGATTCTCTCTGCATATATATACTTTGATAGTTGTACATAACAGTTTTCAATGCCTTCTTCAAGTATAATTCAGCAACCTATTTGCGCCGAGGTAAATATTATTTGATTTCGAAATTTAAGGGGGGGGGGTCACTTTTTTGCCTATTTTTCGACCATCTCAGATTTTGCTCATTTTCACATATTTTGTAGTCCCCATGGGTCCGCGAAATAAGACAAGAGCGTTTTGCGAAATATTGCTTCTATCGTTCTGTACAGGCCCTCAAAGGTGACCTCGACATGTGTTAAACATAGGAAAATGAAAAAGTTAGGATAAAAAGTTTGTGGCAGAAAAATTTTTCGCTGTATAAGAGTCAGAACTCTGAAACCTTTTCAGAACCATTAAGGACATATTGCAGAGTGCAGCTATCTCCTCTGAAGCGATTCTGTTCAGTTTTGGATTTTTGGCGAATTTTTAAAGTCTGAATTTTGGAAAATCGGCCATTTTTGGACCATGAAAAACAGGACCTACGGTACTCTTTTGCTTGTCCTGAACGTTTGGCAAAAGCTACAGAAACGGCCAATAGATAGCTGCACTCTACGCATAACACCACGTCTTATAAAAGTACTCGCATGTTTCTATCATCTACAGTATGCTCAAAAAACTTGCCACAAAAACAGCAAATTTTGCTAAAAATGGCAATTTTTCATAATTTTCACATTCTTTTGATAATTTCTCACTCATTATGTGGTAAAAATCACCAAACGTGGCAGATTAATTAATATGTCTATGTCTGTCACATAATGTGGCCGACAACGATTCGTCAATATTGAACATGCTGCTGTGGCGGCACCTTTGATCTTTATAGGTGAAAAATGTCAATTTTAAAATTTTTTCAAATATAGACAAAATGGGTATCAATCGATAGCTAATGCAACGAGGAGCAACTTTTCTCATACAACTATGGGTCTAAAATGTTGTCTGTGCAAGATAAAACGAGTCAAAGTTATACTGGGCAGTCCTGCAAGGTTAGGTCAGTGCAGCACTCAATCATGCATTATGAACGCATGGATAGCTGGCCTTGAGCCACGTCTGCACTTAAATATTACCTTAGTAAAGGCTTTAATTTGGTGGATCGGTTAACCCTGTTTTCGGTCGCGTTTGGTCTCCACCTGACCTTGCAGGCTCATCACCGGAATTTTCAAGTTTTCCGTCTTTGAACCTGAATAACTCTGTCACAGTTTGATTTCGAATGCTAATATTCTAAGTTATTTTTGAGAATATATGGGGGCATACTATGTGTGAAAATGAGCGAAATCCATAACTATCGATTTTTGACCAAAGTGACCCCCCCCCTTAAGTAGACACGAAATTCTTCAACAGTGTAGAATAGGTATATTTAAATTCTATGGAACTGAAATATATACTAGAATGTTTTCGCTGTTTCTAGGTACTTAGATAGAATTTCTATATCGGTAAAAGGTTATATATTAAATGTATTTTAAAGTCATCAGTATTCTTGAGAAATATGTGAAATTTTATTTTAATAAACACTGAGAGTAAAAACTAAAGTAAAGTTGAATTAGCAGGGCGAGCTCAGCTAAATTTTGAAGGTTTGGGTCTTTCCCATTATCCCCCCACCATAGCTTCGTAGAAGTACTGAAGATGCACACTTTGACGGATTGAGTTGAAATTTGGTAGGGGTAGGTTTTCGGACCTGCTGATTTAAAAAATGCAAAAATTTTAAAATTTTAAAAAATTTAAGATTTTAAAATTTTAGTTTGGTAGGGGGACCAAGAGGAACCGAAAACATTTTTGTCTTCGATTTTGCTGAAAAGATGTATATAGGGGTTTTCGGGGTCGTAGAACACGAATCTGGGAATCCGCTTTTCGATCCAGCTTTTTGTTAGCTCAATATAAGCTAAAGTTCTAAGCTTAAGATGTAAGTACCAAACTAAAATTTTAAAATCTTAAATTTTTTAAAATTTTAAAATTTTTGCATTTTTGAAATCAGCAGGTCCGAAAACCTACCCCTATCAAATTTCAACTCAATCCGTCAAAGTGTGCACCTTCAGTACTTCTACGAAGCTATGGGGGGATAATGGGAAAGACCCAAGATTTTTTGCTTTAACCTAATATTGCCTTTATGGGAACTGACTAGAGCTTCGGATTCTGCAGAATTGCAACTGCAATTGTTCTTTCTACTTAGTTTGGTTGATGTTTTCCCGACCTATATCTAACTGGTGATTTTGCTGTATTTAGCCTGGTGCTGATAATCCTTTTGTCTACATGGACATTGTCATTGGAAATCAGCCCAAAGGTCGATTAGTGATCGAACTCTTCAGGGACACTTGCCCCAAGACAGCTGAAAACTTCAGAGCCTTGTGTGTTGGCGGACAGTATAATAGTCATAGTATGTGTACAATAAGTTCTACTACATTCTGATTTAGTCTTCATTCTATACAATATAGTCTTTATATACAGAGACGAAGAGTGTTCAAGCTTCAGCTTACGTAATTTTCTATAAAATTATTATTTATGAAGATTATCAAATTCAGAACCAAGAAATTAACACTATGTATGACCAAGAGTGCATAATTGCACTATTATTAAGAAGAGCATTATTGCATTATTGCACTATTATCTTCTAATATATAGAAGAAAATCATGGATTCTTGCTATGACCATACACTCAAACTCAAGACCTCAAGAGCACAGTTTGTTAGATAATTCTACATACAACGGAAAAATATTTGTATAGGAGGGACATCATAACACGACGATCTTGCTGTATTAGCTGCTCATATAGTAATCTTGATTTGCTATTCTAAATCTTTTTGTTTTCATATTAGGTAATTAAGTGAGGATTAGCATTTTCAGATCAGCCGCTTCACTACAAAGGAGTCCATTTTCATAGTGTTGTTCCTGGCCATTATGTTGTTGGCGGTGACATAATCAACAATAATGGCACCGGTGGTGAATCCATCTATGGACAGTATTTTGCTGATGAAAACTACACCCTTAAGCATGATCGTGAAGGACGGGTTTCTATGCTCAACTTCAAAAATAACACAAATAATTCTCAGGTAGGTATACACTGAAAATGTAATCGCTATCAATAAATTTTAAGTTTAATATTTTTACAGTAACTGTTTGGATGTTTCTTTTTAATCGGTGTCTAATTAAAGCATTCCTTTCCAATATATCCTGAACCTAAACATTGAGATGCCCTTAAAGCGTTCGTATCGCTCTGCCTGGCTTGATAATTCAACCTTGCAGTCGGTTGATCTTGCTTTATCAATGTGTCTTGTGAAGTAGGAAGCTAAATTTTTAAGGGGCCGTTGCTCTTCTGCACAAAAACGTCTTCACACTGCATTTTTAGTGCAACAGTGGCACTAAACGTAATATTATATATATATTCTAATTTCAGTTTATCATCGTTCTTCGGCCCTCCCCTTCAATGGATGGTCAGTATCCAGTATTCGGTCAGGTAGTAGCTGGACTCGATGTCCTTCACAAAATCGAAAGCGCCGGGACTCCAGATGGTCAGCCCAAGCAGCCCGTTGTGATCAAGGATTGCGGAGTTCTCCCGAAGGAAGCTGCTGACAAATTTGCTCATTAATGATCTTCTTTGCTTGCAAACACGGAAAACTCGGAAGATGGCCCACATTGATGCTTCTCTTGTTTTGGACTTCTAAATTTTAACATTTTTTAATTGCTCACTGCATTTCTGTATTTGTAAATAATGAAGGGGAGAACTTTATTTCGTTATTTGAAACTCACTGATTTTTTTATTTACGTAAAAATTTTTGTCTATAACGTTTTAGGTATATATTTGGATTTTTCCTTGCTTTTGCTTTGTGTAAATAAAAACAGAATTTAGGTTTAGGCAGTTTTTATTATATTAGGTTACGTATTTATTATATTAGGTTACGTAGAAGATGCATCGATGCAACGATGATAGGTGATATCCCTGCAGAGTAGAATCCGGGTCTAATTTGGCTAGTGATTGTCTTTTTTAACGGAATCAGTCCTAAGGTTTTTTAGTTCGCCCCATTCCAGTTGGCACACGCCGGTTAGGAGTGGTGTCAGTGCGTGAAAAAAAATCGGCTGGGAAGGGGGACTGAGTGATACCGATTAATTGCTTATGGAACCAGCCGATGCGGTTGACAAGGCCGGTGATGTGCCTATTGCTGCACGTGCAATAAGCCCACCGCGGCAACTCCACCCGCAGGCGGCTGTCCCTTGAATATCGCTAATTTGCCAGCAGGGGGTGCTGTTCTCAGTGTCACCTGAATCAGGCATTTTAGATCTGGCTCCGCTTAGCCATGTGCTGAGCTTTGCATGATAAGGCGAAGCACAAGAAAGATACTAATTCAAAACAAATTACATTTTCATAACAGTTTATGGGAAGCTTCATTAGCTCTGCATTCTGACACCACTTTCAGTCTCCACGGCCCGCCAGGATCCAGGAAATAGGTATCGGAAACAGACTAGCAGTGAAAGGATGTGATTCCCCGGTAATTGTCAGGCAGCGACCAATGGCAGTTTGGGTTGTGGGTGGGTCTGGTGTCGAAAATGTATACGCATACTTTGCAAGGAATAGGATAGAAATAACCTGTTATGACGAATCGAAGTACAAATATATATATGTACATAGTTTACCTTGTTTTTAATTTATTCACATAACGATTTTAAGTTAATTATATGATATTCTAAAAAACTTGGCTTTTTCCAGTCTTAAGGTGGTGATTCCTTTTGGGCACAAATTGTTGGTTGGCGGCGCAAATCAGGATGAAATTTGGCAAAACTTTCCGAAATACATTCTTTTAGCGTTCTAACACTGTCCGCGCAATCCCGATTCAAAAATTCGAGATTTCCGATCAGGGCGGTTTTTCCCAATTTCTGAAAGTTTGGCGGCAGCTATACAGTTATGACTATATTCATTTGAAAGATCTCGTTGAGCTTCACATTTTTGCTTTCTAAAGCAACTTTCTATCCTTTCTCTAGCTTGCGATATAGCCGATTTTCTTGTTTTGGCGTCGAAAACTTGTCATTTTTGCAAAAATCAAATAATCCATCATTTCTTGAACTACACAAGCCGGAAAATCAAACTAAGGGCGTCGATCTGAAGGCCCCACAGGGGCAAATTATCCGATGGATGATCGTCTTCCAACAGCTATCCCGTAGGCTGCTATCATGAAAAATGTAGTTTTTGCAAAAACACGACCAATTTTTTTCCAAAGATTGTGGAGCATTCACCATGCAAGTTGGAGGGCTGCTGGCGCTGGTATCGCTTTGTGTAAATTCGACCGTACAAGCTTCAATTCTTTATGAAAGTGGATGAAGCTTTCCAAATACCTTATTTTCGTGCTCTTTAACGTTCTGGCACCAGTCCCGGATTTTTAGGTTTAAAGATAAGAAAGTTTTGGTTTTTGCCCTTATTTTCTCAGTACATAGTCGCTACACCGGATTGGTTGTTGTGGCTGGAACAAGGGCACCAAAATGAACATTTTTGCTTTTACAACTTTTGAGCTACCTCTAGTGGTTAAGACAGTATAAGCCAAAAACGATTTTTGGGGTCCAAAATGGCCATTTTTAACGAAATCAGTTTTTTTCAAAATTACTGCCAAATCTTACAGCCAATTTCGGCTTACTTATACTCAATCGATACACTGTCCAATTGCACATTTTATCAATACCTATTCGCTGGAGTTCGTTGCTTTAAGCTAGGGAATTCGCCGAAAAACCATTTTGGCAAAATTGCGATTATTTTATTTTGAACATTGATTTCTCAAAAACTGCCCAATGGATTCGCGTGATTTTTGCCTGAATGAAAATTCGCCCTATTGCGGAGGGACATGTTTCTTGGTTTGAGCTAACATCTCCAGTTGTGAGAAAACTGAATACAAAGTTGCGAAATTTCGTGTCATCGCGCATTTGCCGGATTTTCTGGAGTACTGAGACTTGTTGAGCCAAATCCAAAAAAATGTCTCTCGGCCCGCATGTCCTTCATATCATGGCACAAGAAAAAATTTTGGCAGATTCTACAGTTTTGAGAAATCGATGTTCAAAAATTTTTGGTCTATATTCAGTCTGTCAGATGCCAGCATGTCTGAAGTCTTTTTGCTATTTTTTGCCAATTTTGCTAGCTTCGTAAGCTCATGTTAATGTACAGACTATAAGCTTTAAAACGATGTATAAAGCTCTTTCCAACTCCCAAAATTGCGAAAGTTGTAGCGTTTCGAAAAATCACAACAAAAGCATTGCACAAAAGGATACCAGCACCTTAACAAATGAGTTCTGCTCAAATATACCCAGGGACGTTTTTTTAGTTGCCCCGATTACTGCTTTCTAGCTAAAGTAATAGCTTGACAAATTTGGAAAAAGTAGGCAAAATCCAGGTTACGCACACATGTCAGCTTATTTCTCTATAACGATGAGCGATTTCACAATAAATAAAAAATCGTCCCAGCTATTTTTTGAAATTAGATTTGATTTGATGAATCAATTCAGAAAACTGCATCAAAACTAGTTCTTTATTTGATTTGCATCAAAATCAAAACAACGCTAATATACAGGAGATGTAATCTGGTACTTTACTAGATTATTACTCACACACTCGTTGAAGCTCATGTTTTCTGTATGGAAGTTGCTAGAACTTTTTCGATTGGTAAGATTCCATGGGAGAAAAGAAACTTCACTCTGCATTAAAATTTTTTAATGAATTGATGTTCAATAGGTGCAGTTGTATTTAGGTTTGTTAGATTGCTTATACAACGGTAAATATCGGCGTTTCAAGTGAACATCGAAGGTTGAATTAGTGTGATCAGCTTTAGTCTCGCTTTCGAGGAGTAGTTGCGTTGGCTAAGACTAGAGTTATCGACTGCAAATCAACCAACTCGGATTCGATTCTCACCCAGGGCACTACATATCTTTCAATCCTGATTTCAATTCAAGCCTTAACGCTTACAGTTTTAATTTTTCTCTCACCTTTCTTTCATTGTGGTTTCATTCGAACCACCGTAATAGAGGAAGTTCTGCTTGGAAGGCTAAACGAACGGTAAATGAAAAAGCGTGACATGCTATTCAGATTCCAGTACACATATGCTACGCTAGGATAGAGGGCGGATTTGTTTAAAGTGAAAGTAAGCAATTACGGGAACTGGCACTGGGCCCTTAGGGTGCAAAGCGTGGTACGTGAGCTGATGACAGAGACCTTTGCTGCTGTCACACTCTTATTATCACGTACTTTTGGTCTTAGTGATGCACGCTAACGGTCCAGCACTCGCAATTGCGTACCTTCACTTCAAACAAATTCGCCCACTATTGTAGCGTGTAGCAGGTAAGCCTAGATTGCTAGATTTTGAATTGCAGAATGGGTGAAAGCATGGCTCGCGGGCTGAAAACAGAGAATCTGCTAGGTGCCAATCCAACCGTCTCACTCTTATCATTATGTATACTCTTGCTTAAACATGAATATTTTTGTATACATAATTATTTGTAGCCAGGACACAGGAATGTTTGTTCTAGCCAAGCGCAGAAAAATATCCAGAAGTTTATCTAGACATTCAAATTGGAGAGGAACTCGCGGGCAGACTTGTGATAAGTCTATACACAGATATATGCCCCAAGACATGTCACAACTTTCTACAACTCTGTAAAGGAGGACAATTTACCAGAGAAGGTACATACATAGTGATAGTAAATTACTAGAATCTAGATAGCTCCTACAGCTATCTTCAATTTTTAGTTAAAATTTCGTTGTTGGTCATCTTATACAGCTTAAGATTAAACATGAAACAGTAAAATGTTTTTCAAAGATTCTAGATTCGTCTTTGCTGGACGAAGCGCGTTACTGTTTCTTGCTTATATGATTTTTTGAGAAGCTTTTAGTTAAAATTTTGATTACAGGAAAACCACTCTGTTATAAGGGCGTGCATATCCACAGGGTTGTCTCTGATTATTACCTTTGCGGAGGTGACATCATAAATAACAACGGAACAAGTGGAGAATCAATTTACGGACAATCTTTTCCAGATGAAAACTTTGTCCTCAAGCACGACAGACCGGGAAGAATATCCATGCTAAATTTCAAAAATGGAACAAACAATTCCCAGGTGATTTTTATTGTGTCTACACACACGGGAACTCAGCCCGGTTCACACTGCAATAGGTTTAAGGTTTAGGGTTTAAGGTTTAAGCATTTGGGCGGGAAGGTTTAACGAATTTCTGAATATCACGTGATTTTTATATCAGCCAGTGTGCACTCAAATCTCCACGGATTTTAAAATTTTTTAGTTCTGTGTATAAGTAAGAGATTCTGGTATGCATATAATGAAAATTATCAACTAAACCTTTCATATATTATCCAGTGGAAGCTTAAACCTAAACACAGAGTTAAACTATTTTTAACTCGGCTTGCTTAAACCTTAAACCTTCCGGTGTGGACACTTCAGCATAAATCAACTAGTTTAACCTTAAACCTTGTGCAGTGTGAACCGGGCTCTTGTACTCGACGCACAATGAAACTAATTGCAACCTAACTTCAATTATTTAACCTCTTACAGATTATAGAGGTGTAGGCGAAGAGTTCCTATGAATTATCCATTCATTCAATTCATTATGACGTAGTCTGAGTTATCCAATTTGAACCAACGTAAACTCGGCTTATGTATTCCACATTCCACTAAGTTCCTAGAAGAGCACCATTAGTAAATCAGTTGTAATCAGTCCGCTCACAGTTTCTTTTCAACTTTCAGTTTACAATCATATTACGACCGTTGCCTTCAATGGACGGACAGTATACTGTATTTGGACAAGTGACCCAAGGCTTTGAACTCCTATCGAAGTTAAGTCAAGTAGGTTCAGAAACTGGAATCCCATTAACGCCTGTGAAAATTTACAACTGTGGAGTCTTCAAGCCATAGCAAATAGTTTCCTACATCTTCTGTCATCGAAAATCAATCAAAATGTTATAATCTTTAAATCATCAATGCAAGCAGTGTTAATAAAATAAGCTGAATCACCTACGGAGCTAAATTTTCCTTGTTCATAAGCATTCTATTGCGTCTTGCCGCTAGTTCTACTGTAACGCAACCACACCGACACCACCCCTTTCGATTAGTAAATAACTGAACAACAATTAGTTTAATACAGTCAAAAAAGGCAAACAGTGACAGTATGAATGAATAAAACAAAAACTTGTAACGAAGGTAATAATCCACAACAGAGTTTCTGAAAAGTATAGAAAGCAGTGTATGTTGGTAAACCGAGAGTTTACGAGATGTGTATATGCTATCATGAACAGTTGAATTGGAGTTAGAAAAATCCACAATATCTGTACAAGCAGTAAAACACGAGTTAAACGTTAGCAATGCTTCAATCCAGAACACTAGCTCTGATACAGGAATCCTCAAGCCTAAGTATGACGCTCCAGCTCGGTTACAGGAGTTTCGGTTTCTTCATCATTGTAGATGTTTTCCGCCTGAAAAAAGTACGAAAAAATATTAGGATGAACTATGTGGACAACTGAGTGAGAACATTTCCGACTCTTATTTTAACAACTATCATTAATTAATAAATTACATATATAATCCATAATATGTGAAGAGCGCCCTACATGGCCGACTATGCTCCAAGAGGAACTTCGGAAAAGTAGAATATCTGGGAAACAACTCAAAACAGTGTATTAATCGGACCTTAGCTGGTTAGGCTGTGAATTTAGCAACAGATAAACATACAGTAAAAACGGAGAAAAATGTCAAGTTAAAGTTGGGTACATCTGTGTGCTACTACAAGACTTCAATATGTTTCCTTGTATTAGTTTTACTAAACTCGTTAGAATATGGTGAAAAAATCTTGCAAGAAACTTTCAATAAAAATTCTTCTTAATAAAAATATTCTATTTTAAGGTGGTGAGTACTTTTGGAGACATAAACTTTGAACCATCATTTATTACTCACTTTGAACCATCATTTATTACTCATTTATTACTTGGAATTAAGAAGCCATTTTCTAAATATATGTATCAAAATGTAGCTGAACATTTTTTGGTTTTAATGAATACGATGAAACTAAATTTTGGTTTTCCATATATAAGTTTGCTTCGAAGAAGTATAATTTTACGATTTTTTTGCAGACCGTTGTGTGTAGTACACATCGCTAAGCAGCGACTCTCTAGCTTGCACAATAAATGCTCCTTAATCGCTGGAAAAATTGATTGTTTTGCAAAAAATAAATTTTTATCACTGCAGCAAGAGTGCATAATTACACTACTGTATTATTAAGAAGGGTAAGCCACTAGAGGGCTTCTCTTCTTGGCATTGCGTAACGGTGCTCCGATCACAATAAGCGAATGTTCCCCGCGTGGGGGGGTCCACCAAATCGACAGCGCATACCCCCCTCCATCTGGTGGGGAGGGGGTAGCCAAAGAGGTCCCGTTTGGTGGGGGGCCAGCAGCCAATCAAATTATAGAAACCCCCCTCCGTTTGGGGGTCTAGCAAAGGATTACGTTAATGAGAATAGGAAAATATCAAAACACGGACACCCAGAAATCTAACCAAACTTAATCACGCGACCGGTTTCGGAACCGACGTGGTCCCTTCATCAGGCGACTCCTGGCTATCACTCCCTGCAAACGTTCCTGGTGGGGTATAGGATTCCGTATTCGAATGGGAGGGCAGGCTGAACGTTCGGGGGACAGGGGAGCACGTTGGACACCGAAGGGGGACCTGGGAAGGCTGGGGGCGCTTCTGTGTTCAGTAGAATGGATGCTAACAATGTCAGACTCGGAAGGTGGGGACTTGTTGAAACGAAAGATATGTTCCCAATTTTAATTGAGAGGATAGTCCGTACAAAAAGTGGTCCCTGTTTGGGGGGGGGGGTCGCCAACAGCCAATCAGAATGAGCCAAACTTAGCCTGCTTGAGCGTCCCCCCCACCAAACGGAGACCACTTTTGGCTCCCCCCCCCCACCAAACGGGGACCACTTTCGGCCACCCCCCCCCAACCAAACGGAGGGGGGATACACCTGTCGCCCCCCCCCCAACGGGGGAACATTCGCGTATTGTGGTCGGAGCACCGTTACGCAATGCCAAGAAGAGGAGCCCTCTCGTGGCTTAGTCTTCTTCTAATTAGAAGAAAATCATGGACTATTGACTGCAGCCTACTACGCGATGCTAATTGGAAGATTATTATTCCTCTATGAATTATGAGACCTTCAAATAGACATCCTTAGTTCATTTTACGTAACTCAAGAAATGATGGATTATTTGGTTTCTGTAAAAATCACAAGTTTCTGACGTCAAAACAAGAAAATCGGTAGAGAAACGCTAAAAAGTTGCTGAAAAGCAAAAATGTAGAGCACAACGAGATTTTTTGAATTAATATTGCCATAGCTACGCGGCTGCTACCCAACCGTCAGAAATTGGCAAAAATTGAGCTGAACAGAAACGCCGAGTTTTCGAACCGGGATTGTGCGGTGTGTGTCAAGACGCTAAAACAAGTCATTTTGGAAAGTTTCATGAAATTTCAAATTGATTTGAGCCACATGCTGACAATATACGCCCACGAGGAATCACCACCTTAAATATTAGCAATTTCGTCTGTTGCTCCGGTTCTCTGCTCTTCCGTAGTTAGTGTTAGTAGTAGTAGTAGTTGTAGTAGTATGAGTAGTTTGCACCACCAATAAACAGAATGACAGTTACAAGTGTTCACTCATAGAAGCTCATAGAAGACGAATAGCTGAAGCTTCAACTTAATCTTACCATCTGCCAGACTTGCATGATATTATCCTCTGACACTGAACAGATCACCCATGGCTCATTTGGATTCCATGAAAAGTCTGAGATCTTTGCCGTATGACCGCCATGAATAAACTGAAAAAGCAAAAAATGCGACAACTAAAATATCCTAAATGAAAAAACACAACATGTTAGTTATGTTCACCGACTGACAGCGAAAGCCAAAACGTTTGCGGCTGGCCGACATTTTGAAACAAGCCAAGAGATCGGCCGTTTGCCGGCCCGACCGCTACAATTTATGCTCTCTTCAATTTTCGAAACAGATACAACGGATTTATACAACATTATGTACAGTGTTAACAGCTAGTTAAATGTTAAATTAATAAATTAAATATACCAAAAGCTCTGGTGGTCCGTCTTCAGCGTCTTCTGCTGACTGCTCTTCACCAATTTTGCTAAAATCACAGAAACATTAGAACTACCGAAAATATAGAAGTTTTACAATTTGTTTTATTCCCAATAGTGACACAAATGACACAGAGGTGATATATAAATGTTACACACCCACCGCTACCGGTTCCCCAGGAACGCACCCACAGACGAGAAGAAAGCTGTACAAGATTATCTGGCTATGCTGCCACCGGCGAACTATATCCTCGGGACCGATGGATCTGCCTCCGCAGGAACGAACAGAGGCGGAAGTGTTGTCTATATGATGGACGGCTACCGGTCGCCGGACACATCTAGCCTACCCTGCCGGATCCTTCTGCTCCAGTTGCCGGGCAGAAATTCTCGCAACTAGGCAATTCACTGGATCCAGTCCTGTGTCCGCTTGTCATCTACCAAATTTGTCCGACTTTGCGTGTAGCGGTAGCGTGTAGCGGTTTGCGTCTGGTCCCAAAACTATGCTGGGCTTATTCTAGTGGGGGTGGGGGTGGGGGGCCCCCATAAACACCCTTCCCCCCCAAAAAAGTGGGTGCCCCTTTTGGTACCAACTTTTGCCCTGAAAAAATCGCTCAGAAGGCCAAATTTTCAAAAATTTTCCGGTCTCGCCGAAGATTTTTGCCTATTTAAGCACTATTTTTGCACTAAAAACGAATTTTTTTAGCGATTACTATAAAAATAGCGCTATTTTTAGCATGTTTTTAGAAAAATTTTGAAAATTTTTGCCCCCCCCAAGAATGACTCGCCCCCCGAGGGCCCCCCCCAAGAAAAATTCCCTAGAATAAGCCCAGCTATGTGCACAAAAATTGAATCTGATGTTTGGGAGACCCTCAACTTGCCATCGGCATTGGGGTTATCTTCGCTTTGGTCTGGAAGCCCAGCCATTGCGGAATCCCTGGCAACGAGCGAGCTGATTATCTGGCCCGCAACGATGCTAAGTTGCGACAGGAAGCTGTTTCTGTCGACTATGATACAGTCGTTGCTGTCATCAGGAGGAAAACTATCGCACAGTGGTATTCAGGACTGTCTCACTCACGCTCGAAATCCATCTACCGGGACAAAGGACGAGACCTAGCTTAGCCAAAAGCCGGTCCGCTGAAAACAATTTTGTCCCAACTGAGATCGTGGAAATGCCTATTGCTGGCGTTATATCGACATCAAGTCAATCCCACTCTATACACATCCCCCTTTGCCCAGACTGTCTCCAGTACAAGGAAACTCCGGAACACTTTGTTCTTGAGTGCCCTGCCACAGGTACCTCTCGCTCCAGGGGGCTCCACCTTGTTAATAGCAGCAACGGATTGGCTGTCCTCTAGGCATACCCACGGGGAGTTACGTACTCCCAAAGGAGGTGTACCATACGCCTTTAGTCCGGCTATATGGATCCGCTCCGCCAAGCCTTACAGATGAAAATGTTACACACTGCAATGGATGTGCATAATCTGTGAAAGAATAGAACGAGAGCAGAAGATGCACCCATACCTCAGGTCCCAAACATGTAGTCTACGATCAGTTCCACTGGAAGCAAGAATTGTCTCATTATGAGGAGACCATTGAACCTAAACAAGAAAAAAAGGATAAGTACAAAACACTTTGCACCTTCGAGTGATGATCACCACATTGCGATGTCTAGAGAAGCAAACAAGAACAACAACAGCCCTCTCGGTCAACCACTTGCTGGAAGTGCAAAGCTAAGAAGATACAAACATGTTTTTTCAAATTCAAAATGAGTCCATGTCAATTTGAACATGTGCCGGTAAAGCATTGGCACAAAAATGGAACGGACGTTTCTTCCACCAACAGCAAACATAACCTCTTAGAAGCCTCTTAATTCACTCCATATCAATAATGTTGAAGTAGCTTAATTAGATCATACCTAAGGTAATAATCATCCTCAGTAAAGCTGCGGTCGCCGTTTGCACGATAGGATGTAATAAATTGCTAGGGAGGAGGTGACTACGAAACAGACCTAATACACACACAAGAACATTGGAAACGAAACTACCACACAAGCCATTTGACGTACTTGGAATATTTCATCTTTATGACTTTCAAAGGAATGCAACTTCAATTTTAAATTTCGCAGATCCCACAATGCAACTGTCTAAAAGGAATCATATTATTGAAATAATGTATGCAACGGCAATGATGTAATTTAAAGCACAATAGACAGGTACCAACACAATTTTGTAAATAGTAGCGTAGTCTGCTATAGTTAGTGTTGTCATCCGGGCCTGTTTCTGGCTCGGGCCCCGGGCCGGGCCCGAGCCGGGCCTGGCCCGAGCCCGGCCCGGATCAAAATTTGATCGGAGCGGCCCGACCCGGGCCCGGCCCGGATTTTTTCGGGCCCGGCCCGAAACAGGCCCGGATTTTTCCCGGGCCGTTTCCGGGCCAAAGGAAAAATTGACATAAATGGACAGAAAAACACCAAATTTTTCTGAGAATCCTTGAAACAAGAAGCTTTTTTACTTCAATTGGATTGAAAAGAATTAATAGTCATTACAGACTTTAGATTATAAATATCAAGTATTATTTAAAAACACAAGAATAAAAATGCTCCGATGGAGCATGAAAAATGCAATATGGGTGACACTGGGTTTTAAGCGGACAGAGGACTAGGTTTTAAAACGTTAATATGGGAGGGGCAGGTTGTAAATACCAGGAGGACTAGGTTAAAAGCGCACTAATATGGACCAGCTTCGCTGAACAACCCATATTCAAATCAAAATCAATTTATTCGGTCAGCAGATGTATACAGAAGCATACAAACGGAAACATTAACGTAAATACACACATACAATGACAGTTCTTAGAACAAGCATATCTGACCAAAATGGTGGCAAGCAAGAACCTGCATGCACCGAGCTAGAATAAGCAAATACATATGTATACGCACGTATATATGTATATACAACAGTATGTACATTGCAATTGTTAAGCAAACTAACAAACAGTCACATGTTGGAAACAAGAAAACAGACCATGAAAACTTGTATATTGGCCTTCTAATCTACATCGTACACCAGAAACTCACTGAGGTCTACGGTGTCCAGGAGCTTTTTGAATCTACAAACATCAGAAGCTGTTACAATTTTATTATCTAGATTGTTCCAAATTTTGATGACTCGGTTTGCAAAAGAATACTTTCTGCAATCAAGCCTTGACTTACTACTTTTCAACTTCAAGTCGTACCCTCGAGTGCCTGTTTCCGCAGCGTACGTAAAAAATTCTGCGGAATTTACATTATCTATCTGGTAGATAATCTTGAAAGCTTGAGTGAGATCTGCTTTAAGCCTGCGACACTCCAAAGTCTCAAGCCCCGTAAGTTTAAGACGGTCTTCGTAGGAAACATCTCGAATCTCCGGAATTCGCTTCGTGAAACGCCTCTGTACTGTTTCAAGCTTAATTATGTCCTTCTTCAGGTGAGGTGACCATACGCAAGAGTTGTACTCCAGAAGAGGCCTGACATATAGCGTATACATGGCTACCAGAAATTTTAGATCGCGACAACAAAATGACTTAAAAATTAAAGCAGATTTTTGGTACGCCTTCGCACAAATCTTGTCACAATGAGCAGAGAATTTTAGGTCAGGAGTTACATAGACGCCTAAATCTTTGACAATTTCAATTTTTGGTATTTTACACCCCCTTATTTCAAACTCTCCAGCATAACACGGGGTGCCAATTTCCAGCAGTGAACTTTTATGAAACGCTATTGACAGTTGGTTTTCTGTGGCCCAATCAAAAACGTTTTTGCAATCGGCCTCGAAATTCTCAAAATCAGTTATAGAAGTGCCCGAAAAATATATTTTTGTATCATCAGCAAAAATTTTTATATCAGAATTAACAGAAACTTCAGGTAAATCGTTTATATAAATAAGAAAAAGCACGGGGCCAAGAACACTACCTTGTGGGACCCCACTTACCACATTACCAACATTAGATAAAATGCCATTTACCATAACGAACTGAGTCCTTCCACTCAAAAAAGCGCTTAACCATTGCAAAGCTGCCCCCCTTATTCCGTATGAGGCCATTTTGCTGATAAGTTTTACATGGGAAACAGAATCGAAAGCTTTGCTAATATCTAAATACAGAACCTTCACGCCCGCTTTGTCATTACGTTTGATTGACCAGGAATTTATGCACTCAAGCAACTGAGTCTGGGTTGAGCGGCGTGACATGAAGCCGTGCTGCTCTTTGCTTATAAGCTTGTTCCTAAGAAGGTGGTCGAGCAAAAATTTTTGAAAACTTTCTCCATAATTTTGCAACATATACAAGTTAAAGACACCGGCCTGTAATTTTCCGGATTAGATCGCTCGCCTTTTCCTTTATAAATTGGAACAACATGTGCTATCAGCCAATCATCTGGCAGTTTCCCTTCGTTAAAAGACTGCTGAAAGATTACTTGTAGAGGGCGACAGAGTTGTTGCTTACAAAGTTTAAGAAATCGAGCATAAATTTTGTCAGGCCCAGCTGCAGAGTTAATACTTAAGCTATCAATTGCCTCCAAAATTGAAGCTCTTGTAAAAAGCACATTCTCAAAATTATGATCAAACTCTCTTTGCGCCAAGTATACGCCCCTCCCATTATCCCGTACAAAAACTGATTCAAACTGGGAATTCAGTAAGTTGGCTTTGTCCTTATCTCCAATTGCAGTTATTCCACCAGAAGACAATACAGATACTTCTTCACGACAACACAGTTTACGTTTTACATAAGCATAAAAAGCACGGTTTGAAGGGCTCTGCACATATCTAAGCTCAGAAGTAAAGTAAAAATTTTTAATTTCAGTGTCACATTTCCTCGAAATGTGCTCAAAACGGAGTTTATTCTCGTTGTTAGGCGACTTTTTAAACCTTTTATGAAAACACCTCTTGCGTGCAAGGAGACGTCTGATGGTTTTCGGAAATTTGGCTCTTTTGCTGGTACCACAATATTTTTTAGGTACGTCTTCCTCAATTATTTGGAGACACAATTCTTTAAAGACTTGCCATTTCTCGTTTACTGTTAGAAAAGGTTCAAATAGATCATTCCAGTTTATATTTTCAAGTTTAGCCATCATGTTGGGATAATTCGCTTGATCCCAACACAAAAACGACTGACTGATTTGAGTTGGAGGTTCCATATTTACATCAAAACATACACAAGAATGGTCACTGTTAGCAACAGGGGGTTGAATTTTCACATCTAAAATTAAGTTTGGCACGCTTTCAAAAACAAGGTCAAGAGTAACGCGTTCCCTTGTTGGCTCCAGGACTTTTTGAGTAAAACCGTTTTCGAGAAATAAGTTCAAAAACTCATTTTGCCTGTAAGCAGAATCGCCATGAGGGATAGTCCAATCGATTCCTGGTAAATTAAAGTCACCTGTAATAACAGCGGCTGCCTGCTTTCGCAGTAAGAATTTTAAACACCTTTCCAAACACTGAAAACAGTCTGAATCAGTAACAGAGGGCCTGTAAAAAGTACAGTATATACATCTTTTGAGTCCAGCCCCCCAAACCTCGACCGCAATGCCTTCTATAGAATTTAATTCAGGGAGCCGTAGTTCCCTGCTAAGTAAACATTTTTTCACAAGTATAGCACAAGTATAGTATAGTATTCGCGGTCACTCATGCTCCACTCCACATGACATGCGTACTAGTAAGATCTACATTCTTCAGCTTTCAAAGCGAGCGGGACGATTTTGAAATATTAAAGCTGATTTCAAATAGACAATGCAGTTCTGGTAGAAAGGTGTTCAGGGTATTTCATCTGCACTGTCAGCGCAGAATCTTGTATGTATTAAGTTGACGCGAAAAGCAGTTGACATCAGGTACCTGTATTATATATTAAGTTGTATAATAAGGAGAACCACTACATTACACTTGCAGGCCATGCTGACAAATCGTACAATTTTCCGAAGAACTGCCGATAGCAACAGCAAGCAGCAGCCGATGGAAACTGGGCAATTTTCGCGAATATGGGTTGTTCAGCGAAGCTGGTCCATATTAGTGCGCTTTTAACCTAGTCCTCCTGGTATTTACAACCTGCCCCTCCCATATTAACGTTTTAAAACCTAGTCCTCTGTCCGCTTAAAACCCAGTGTCACCCATATTGCATTTTTCATGCTCCATCGGAGCATTTTTATTCTTGTCCTATTTCATTTTTAAGGTTCTCAGTAAACCTTAAGCAAAATGCTAAAGCTTTATGAAAGAAACTTTAAAAATTCCCCCAATAACTACGTAACAGTCAACCAAGCCATAGAACAAAGAAGCTTGAAAAGTACCAATTTCTCCATTTTTCTTGATTTTGGCAGAAAAACCCTCATCTACTACAAATATATACGAATATTTTAGAAAGTTGCAGAAAGTTATCTGTAGTTTGTTATAAGCCATGCTGTACTTCCGCAGCACTCTACTGCAGCGCAACCAGACGCAAGCGTCACTGCCAAAGTAGTAGACTTATTCGGCATGATTTGTAACGTTATCGTGCACGTGCCTGCAGAATTTCAGGCTATTGCTATTATCTGCTGCTAGTATTAGGCCGTGCTGTACTTGAGCAGCACTCTACTGCATCGCAACCAGATGCAAACTTTACTGTCAGCGAAAGAAGCTTATTCGGTAAGATTTCTAAAGCTCTGTCGTACTAATAAGCAAAATTTCGGACGATTGCAACTTTTGTGTAGCTAGTTATAGGCCGTGCTGCACTTCAGCAGCACTCTTCTACTGCAGCGCAACTAGACGCAAACGTCACTGCCAAAAAAGGAGACTTATACGGCATCATTTCCAATGCTATTCTGCACGTGCCTGCAGAATTTCAGGCGATTGCAAGTTATCTGTAGTTAGTTATAGGCCGTGCTGTACTTCTGCAGCACTCTACTGCAGCGCCACCCAAACCTATCAATAATTGTTTGTCATGTCCTAAACTATCTGTATGCCGAATTTCAAATGCCAGTGACAAATCAATAACTAGTTATCGACGGTGCTGTGTTTTCGAACAGCACACACAGCACGGTGGAAGCTAGAGAGTGCACCAACTAACACAGCTACAGTTCCCCCTTACAACAGACACAATTATCACCAAGTTTCATATGTTTAGCCGTTTACAGTAAGTCTACAGACAGCGTGCTATGGTTGCTGAATAACAGTACAGCACGATAGTAGCACCGCACAGCGCTGCGACTATGCTCATCGTGTTCAGCGACCCCGATAACCTTTATATGCGTCCCACTAGATAGCCCAAAACAGCATATTTAGGCCTATTTTTGACTATTTTCTGTGGAGTTGGGACTTAGAAATTTTCCGAAAATGGCTATTTGGCCGGACCAACTTTGGGCCGGCAGCCTGAACGATCCCGGACAGATATCGAAAATCGCCCTCGTTATGACACGCTACCCATCATAAAGTTTCTTATGCAACAAGCCGCGTCTCTCTAACTTGTTCTCTGAGCCCTGTAGCCGTGACACAAAATTGGCCTTTTTTGGCCATCTTAGCGGTCAGGCCACCTTTGGACGGCCGCACAGGTGGCCGGCCGGGCCGGGCAGCGGAAAATTGTCCAAAAGGTACGTTAACACAAATACTACTCTCAGAAAAACCAAACTTCACCGGCTGAAAATGCCCACATCGTTCAGTTTGTGAGTTAGACTAAAACGGCTTCCCCAAGCGTGACTTACACGGAAAAAAAAGTAACAGACGAAACTAACTTGTCCGGAAGCGAAAATTTTCAAAGTTGAAAATTTTGACCAAAACTTTTTTGCTACTTGTTGTACTCGTCGTGCTGATTCCAACGATACCAAATTTGTCTAGTTTGGTTGAGTAGTTAGCTGGCACGGTGCTCGAACGGGTCTCTAAGGGCCGCGCTGAGCCTTTTACACCCATATTATAGGGGGAGCGCTATCGCGCCCCCCTATAATAGTTGTTGGTTTGCCAGTTTTACTCCGTTAGAGTTCAATACCGTTCTCGAATTATACCAAAATCGAGTCCATTGAAATGCTTCCAATAATATTTGAGATTGCAGAGTGATACATTACTATATATAATGTCTATTCGTTTATTAAAAAGACGTTTATGAAAATTTAAAGGGCAAACAGAGGAAGTTACAGCTAATAATAAAGCGTTATTTTTGATTAACAGACATTGCAAAGTTAAAGCCGATACATTATTCCATATTATTTTACATTTATTTCCTGTTACTTATGTTTATTATCTGCTAAAAACTACATCAAAAATCGTTTTTACTAATTTTGACCATTCGGGCCGGTTTCGGGCCCGACATCCGGGCCGACCTCGGGCCTGTGTCGGGCCCTAAATCCGGGCCGGGCCTGTTTCGGGCCCGAAATCCGGGCCGGGCTCGGGCCGGGCCTGGCCCGGCCCGGATGATTAGGAACGGCCCGGCCCGGATTTTTCGCTAACGTGACAACACTAGCTATAGTGACAGAAATGTCACAACATAACATTCTCACTACACCATTAGACATGTCGCTACGTACATCTTCTATCAAAACTACATGCCAGCTAAATTCTTTCACTGCAAGAGAAATTTTAAAGCTAGCTCGTTGGAGTAGATTTCTATTAAGAACACAAAAATCCCATACCAAAAGTATCATCTCGAAATAATATTATGTTAGTTACCTTGTCTGCGGAACCGGTAGCCAGAATATATTCGCTGTAAGGATTGAAGGATAGACAGTTAACCTCCGCAGTGTGGGCATCAACCGTGTGCGACGGTTTTGTCGTTTGATTGCTTCTGGCATCCCAGCTGAAAAGAGAAATTAACAAACTCAGAGGACGAAGACCCTAAGCCGAGCAAATTCATATTTACCAGCAAGCGGACACTGGGCTAGATAAGCTAGATTAGATAACGATAACTGATTCCCCCCGACCTTAGCGTCTAGAGCAAGAAATTAAATATAGCCGTTCGTTTTGCACAGTGTGCTCAGGGGCCAATGTTATCAACGTCTAAACCCGGGTTCTCTCGCAAACCCGGGTTAACTTGGCTATCTTTAACACATGAAGTTAACCCGGGTTAGCGACTTAACCCGGGTTTGGGCGTTGATAACATCGGCCCCTGAAGGTCGCGTCATAACAGCCTTGTGGGCAAAATGTTTGCATATTTTCCTACCGGAAAAACTGACCTATCAGCGTAAAAGACTATATTTTGTTCAGGAATTCCTTATTATTTTCTGGGAGGCTGCCACGACATTTCGCCAGATAAAACTGTCCAAGCCGAAACCTTAACAAAACGGCGTTGCACCGTAGCTGTTTTTGCTAGACCCATCAAAACCTTTTGCCATTCATTGATAAAGCTGGAGGTTTAATTGCTCCGACATGCCAGCTGCCAAGCATATTTAGCGGTCTCATTAGTGCAGCTAACATTAACACTCTGCAGTTATGTTCGTATATACATTGCATTAGTCAGTCAGTTGTGAACTACGTACATCATAAGCTTCTGATCATCAGCAACTGATCCAAAAATAGCACTGTGCAGCAGATGCCACGCAACATCCTAAAATACAATATCATATGCGCCGCACTCCGAGTCCGAATTAACAATAATGAAACGAAGACAAAATCAAAAGAGATATCGCCTACATAATATCAACTCAATTCTGTCCACCTGTAAAACTAATGTACGTTGTTGTCGTGTTGGAGTTTCCACCCAAGTTTCACTTTCAAGTTCGCCGCAAATTTGATACTGCTGATGGCCGGAAAAGAATCAATACCTCAACGACTGCATTATGTCCAGTGAAAATGACCTTGGCATCAACATAGCCTTTGTCGTCAGGACGGTGAGTCACGTCCCAGAGACAAACGGTGTGATCGTCCGAGGCGCTCAACAAGTGACCATGCTCATTGGGATTCCAAGAAAGCCCGTATCCCTCCTTGCTGTGACCGCGAAGTCGCATATCCGGCTTACACACTCCCGAAGGGTCTGAAAAGAGGACAGGCTGAGAAAGCATTAAATAAGGGTATAAGAGCTAGCATTAAATAAGGGTATAAGAGCTAATGCACGTATGCAAGAAGTCAAGCAAGAAAACTAAAGCTAAAATATAACCCTTCTTCAGGAAGATACATACTACTCACTCACTGAATGCAGAATGGAGCATCCACAGATAACGTCAACAACTTAGACGTCAAAATATATATTTCAGTTATTTTACCTGGTTTAGAGGGATGTTTCTTGTAGTCAAATACGAAGACGTCTGAGCTCGGAGTCTTGGTGGCAATTATGCTGGGATTCTGAGGCATACATCGAGCACGATTAACTTCTCCCTCATGATTGATCTTAATTTCCGTTTCAATCTTACCAGTTACGCTACCAAATCCACCAAATTCTGAAGAAAACAAAAACGAGTAAAAGTTTAAACTTTCCAACTTGGATAAAGCCCAGAAAAAACTAGACACACGTATAAGCCAAATCTATTATGCTTCCCCAAAAGGTAGAAAGAATTGGTAATCAGAGGCTTTCAAGCATTTCCAAGTATAATTTTTAAATAAAATAACTACTGAAGTTTATTCCAAAATAATACAAGTGGAATAGTCGCGCCCACCGCTTGCAAATCAAAGCTAAGGAATTTTTTGGAGAAGAAAAATAGTATATAGGTCTTGCAAGTACAAAAATGCAATAAGTTTCTAAAATTTACACGTGCTTTTAACACTGGAATCCTCTGGCATAAAAATACAGTACATGCCAAAGAAAAGGGCCCCGTCACTGCCAAATGTCCCTCTTTGAAGCGACTGTGATATGACTTTGACAAGACTTTCATATGAACCAATTTCTTTGCATTAGTGACTAAGAGCACTTGAAATGGTCACAGACAAGTCACAGCTTTTGCATGCTGCCCATATTAATTTCATTGAAAAAAGTCAGTGACAGATCTCTGCCCTGAAAGTGTTAGTCACTAATGCAAACAAAGGGTTCCATATGAAAGTCTTGTCAAAGTCATACAAAGTCATATCACAGTCACTCCAAAGTGGGACATTTGGCAGTGACGGGGCCCATATCTTTGGCGTGTACGGTAACTTTATCCATTTATGAACCCATATTGAATTAGAGTAACTAGTACGAGCAGTATAAGTAG
>JASAND010012979.1:0-14238 GCA_030248195.1 Trissonchulus latispiculum
TCGAATCCATTGCGGAATCAAGGTTTAAGTGAAATGCACGATTGCAAAATGCTACTGACTCCGAAGAATGAAAACTGTACTCTAATTGCTTCGGTCGCTTGCTTGCTTCTAATTGCTATTGGAAATCAAATTTTGACTCAAATTAATCTTTTGTCTTTTTATTATAAGACAGTTGCCAGAAGTTCTCACTGTATTTATTGCATTATTTGCTGCAATCCTTTTATCTCTGGCGTTGTGTTTGCAGAGCAAACCTTGAGACGCCGAAGCAGATGCAAACGCAATTGACTGTTTAATAATTTAATTTAATAACATATTTTATTACAACAATAACAAAAGTATGAACAATTATTCACAATAATAAGATACTATCTGAAACTTTTTCTTAGTTAACGGTTTTGCCCAACTTCTTCAAAAGAGACCCTACCTTCTGGCATATGATGGGTTTGTTATATCAAGGTTAAATAGTCCGTAGTGGGTACTATTATATCTAAAACACATTGATTCTGGCACTACGCCAAAGTCGAAATTTTGGTGCGAAATTTTCAGTTTTTCAAAACGCTTTTTTGAACTCATTGAACTGGTGGACTAACCGTTTGACCAACTCTGACACTTTTTGCCACGAATGTTAATTATTAAAAGTATTCCGGCTTTCGAGCGCTGTTTCCTTCTTTAGCAATAACAGGTCAAAGTTTGAAATTTGGCAAAAAGTTGCGATGTGACCGTGCACCGTTTTCGATCTAATAAAATTGACAGCCCCTAGCCTACGCCAGCTTTTTACCAATTATAAGACTCTAATAGGGGCAAACTGTAGGTAAGTTTCAAGGGCTTTGGTTTTCTGGTAGTGTGCTAGCAAACTTTGTGTTAAGAAATAACCTTTATTTTTAGGCCAGAAAAGCTAGCTAAGCGCAGTGAAAATGGGGTCAAAAACATTTTTGTCTCCGATTTGCCGAAAAGGTGCTTATAGTGGTTGTTTGGCCTGAGTCCTAATACGAAATCCGTTTTTGATATGACGCTTCCTTCATTCGTTTTATAGCTTTCTGGAGCTATCGTTATCCATACTTCGAGAAATCAATCTAGCATTTCTAAACATTGGAGAGACGTTTAGTGACCTAGTTTTCTGCACATCTTGGTACACTCACTGGCCTGCAATGCGCAAAGTTTCAGCCGATTCTGCCACAGTACGTAATATTAAAAAATCTCCAAACACAATGTTTCTAATAAGATTTGCTTCTTTAACCTGCAAACATTTTGTATAACTTTAAATAGTTTCATAACTTATGTATATAATTTCAAATTTGAGAATTTACGTGAAAATATACTTTTAGGAAAATATCTCATTTAACGACTAACGTGCATTAATGAACAAGGATAAACATTTCAAAGCCTTAGGAAATAGCACCTAAACACTTCGAAATTTAAACTCAATTCGGCGATTCAGTAAATTGCAACTACAAATTTGTTAAAAAAATTGTTTCTTAAATTGTTATCTAAAAATTTGAAAGTTTGATACGCAACAATTTCAAGTTCAACTAAATTCTAATTGAATGAACTTTTCACACTTCTACAAATGCCAAAACAAAGCATTTATATATATGTGAAGGTAAAGGAATTCCCATTCAATTCACTCTCAAAACAACCATCATACTGTTGCATTAAACAAACAGAGCTAATTTCCAATACGACATCTTCTTATAGGGACATATTAAAGGGACATCTTATTATGCATTCCAATTCGCTATTACATGAGCCAATCAGACTGTGTAGGACAACCCAGAATAAACCTCATGAAGTGCCCAATTACACTAAGTGACTACGACATATATATATATATATATATATATATATATATATATATATATATATATATATATATATATATATATATATATATATATATATATATATATATATATATATATATATATATATATATATATATATATATATATATATATATATATATATATATATATATATATATATATATATATATATATATATATATGTATAGCAGCATCTTCAAATTATCCCATAAAAGATTACCTATTTTCGCTTTCTTGAATTATGTGTGGTCCATTGCATGCATTTTTCAATATGATAGCTAAATGTTAACTTTATAGGTATAAATCTGTTGTTATTCTAAGGTGCAACATTTGAAATCTTGTGAGTTCTCTCTTTGGGAAGAATCGGTTCTGTTACCAGAAAACCTAAACGACACAGTGTGTTAACACATTGACTGCCGGCGTTAGAGCTTATGTAACGTAACATGTAGGCCGAAACTTAATTTTTACGAAAACCGTTTTATACTTATGCAAGAAGGTCAGACAGGTTCCCCGATGTCATAGACACTCGAATCCGAGGTCTACGTGGTGTGACCCAGTATGGGCCACATGGCCCCCAGGTAATTTAAGATTTTTATGAGAACGGGAGGAAAACATTTGAGCATCTGTTTCCCCACATAGCGATTGTCTGATGTTTTTATCTGTCTGTTTGAGATTTCCTTTCCTGCCGTTAAGCTTTGATTGTTATTTGATTGAATATTTGCAGAGAACGCCCAAGCTCCACTTGAAGAACATTTACCCTGGGCCTGAGCCTATTTCTTTTCCCAGATTATAAAAATGGATCTACCGCTGTGCGAGGCTTCACATTTGGATTTTGAGTCTATTCCCGTGAAATATGGTCCTTCATAAAGGAGGTGCACTTTCTGGTAGAAGCGGGAGTGTAAGGGCAATAAAAGCTTTGCGCCTTTGTGGGATTATCCAGGTTATTGAATTTGGTTTTTTGACGGTCCTGGAGGAAATGTTTTCTTAAGGATGCCGAATTTGTGCCCATTTACTGGTTGAACATGAATTGGCATTTTACCTGAATTATTTCTATAAAGCTTCCATAGAATTTATCAAGAAGCGCTTTATTTTGTCAGTCTATTAATGTTGGCAAATGGCAATATAGACTCGCTAGTAGCCAGTAGCCACCAGTTTTCCGAATTTCTTCCTTCTTTGCGTGTATAATTTTGTATCCTTAAAAGACGTCTTTACAGCACACTTTTTAAACTATTGTTTCTGAACGTTGTAGGTGAAACTCAATATATAGATTGCAGTTAACCTAACTGATCCATGTGAAAACGTTTGCTCTCTTGCTGATGCTACGCTAGTTTAATGGTTGCAGTCGGTCAGGTCGTAAAATAATTTCCGAGAATTAAAGTTAGATTCACTGTATTCATTAATTAGAGAAAATGTAAACCTCCATTTCGATATAAAAATGGCTACTTAACTCCATGGAATGAGTGAGTAATAAGGGTTCAAAGTTAATGTCTCCAAAGGGAATCACCACCTTAAGAAATTTCTCGGCCCGGCGGAAATTAGTGTTGGAATTGTCCGAAATTTTCCTTGGTTGGCTTGGCTTGGCTTGGTCAGCTGGTCGTTCGATCAAGGGCAAAACAGCAAACGGCCACCTCGTTTGTAAAATTCTTTTAATGAGTTCAAGCTCAATATACAAGTCTAATCTTATGTCTCGATGGAAGAGATAATCTGAAAATACGCTTGTCCACTTTTTCCTGCAACGAAATAACAATGTACTATTGTACCCGCCAATCGTAAAAATAGGATTCCAGGTATAATATATCTTGCTAAATCTTTAACAATACTATAATAATACTAAATAATACTTTGATGCAATAAAATTCTTGTTCAATTGTCAAACAAAGGAAATAAAAGTGGACCACCACCTAACAACCTTTTATAAAAACCTCAATATAGAAACCGGAACTCAAAGCAGAACCGAAGCCGGTGCTCTAAAATCGGAACCGGTTTCAAAAATCGGGTCCGGTCCGTGCCCAGCAAGTCTGGGGCAGACATGTGCAGGAGGGGAAATTCTGGGGGGAGGGGGGTGAAGGGCGGCCGAAGGCCGCCGAAAAACCGGATTTTCCGGTTTTTTACCGGAAACATCCGGATTCTGGGGGGGGTGAGGGACCCCTCTGGGGGGGGTGAGCTCAGGTCTGGGGGGGTGAAAACCAACCCCCCCCCCCAAGCACACGTATGGTCGGGGGTCGGCAAGCAAGCAAGTCGGGTATACCCTAGTTGGCTCGGATTTAGTTGCGAAGTATATAGTCAGTCAAGAATTCATTGGCGCAGTAAACCCCAAACCATAGTAAATCGGGTTTACTGAAAGTATAAAATAGTCTGACATTTGTTTTTGACTAATCTTTTCGATAGATACTGATGAATTTGCAAGTATTTAGGCTTAAGATGTATATAAGCTAATGGTGAATTAACGAAAAGCTTAATCGAAAACCGGATAGTATAGGTACATAGATGTGTGTTCTGCAAACCCGAAAATCCCAATGTATGCAACTTCGGAAAAACTGGGAACAAAAGATTTTTCATTGATCCCTCTTGCGAAGTCACGGCCCACGGCCCCATTAATTATGTTTTTGGCAAACGGAACTAAATACAGTCAAGTCAACATCTCCTAATCTTAACAATTAAACTGCTTAAATGTTTACTTCTACGGTTTGAAAAAATTAAAATTAGAACTGAAAAATTTTACTTGAACCAGCTTTTTAATTTAGGGTAAACCTAATGTTTCTGTATTAATCTTGTCTTCAATTTTCTATACACTCTCTTTTGCTTTTACACGTGTTTTCTTTATGCAATGTTAAGATTATAGAATTAGGGTCTAATATCTTGTCTTTCCAGCTGCCACGTCAGGTGACCTAACATAAACAGCTGTTGGAATGTCAGTTTTTTTATTTTCTGGAACAAGAATCTTGTAGGGAAGGAAATACTTCTGCCACTTAGAAAGGCGAGTTACATTTGTCATCCTTTGCGACTTGTGAGACACATTCTTATCATTTGTTATCATTTGACACTTGTCTATTAAGACTTTTTTCTATGTAGTATTCCATATTTTACATATGTAGTTTAGTCTTTACAGGTCAACCTAAAAACCTACTGTTATTACAGTATCTGTTTTGTTTGAGTTTATGAATGGGCAAAGATTACTTCTATTTTTGCTCTCCGAAAGCTGATAATTGAAGTGATCTAGTGTGAGCCACAGGAAATTACGAAAGGTCTGTTTTAGATGAAGAAGCAAAGCTAAGGAGGCTCTGTAATTTTGATAAGTTTCAATGACGAAAATAAGGCATTCCTGAATGTATCTATATAATTAGTAACTTGTTTGCACTGGCTGACGTTTTGTTGCTATTTTTATTCTAGTTTTTTTTCGAAAAAGTTAGATGTATAAGTGCTGAACGTCGATGCAACTGGCTACAAACCACGAAACTTATGCCACTAGACAAGCTCTCAGCTATATGAGAGCAAAAAACATGCTCTGCAAGCTAACCCATTTACGTCAGCCCAAAAATCAGACCCTCGTGAACTTAGCAAGTTCGTCCGCTATGCTGGCGGCTTACAGCTTGTAGTAGACGCAAATTGTACTAGCCATTGCTTTTGTTTTCGAGCTATTCCAGCAAATGCTTTTTCGTTTAGGCAAGGTATTGATTTGCGCAAGGACAGGGACGGCATGCGGATCCAATTCACAACCCAGTCAGGCCGAAAGACCGAACCGATACCTCTTAGTACATAGCACAACCCTAGTTACTGTATACTGTTTTTACTCTTTGAACTGAACACATATGAACGCGTTAACTGCTGGCAACATTTGAGGTTGTCTGTCTTTAAATAAATATAGTATCAGTGCTGTGGGAAACGAAAACACGACTAGCCTAAGCCTAAAAACATTTAGCAGTCTCCTTTTTGTCTTTATCTTGAAACTGAGCATTTTTGTGCTGAATAGTGGGCAATCCCATTTTGATTTTTAAATTGCCTGTATTTATTTAGACTAATTAGGCTCCTTTTCATGCAACACTATGAGCTTCTCACTAGTAGTACATACCTACTCCACTCTACGTTTTGAAATGAACATATGAACATGATTTAAGGGAACATAAAATGTTGCATTTTATCTCGAACAAGTTTGACAGGACAATTTATTCACCCAGATAGTTCGGACAAGCACAGCTAATACAAACCTGGGACAGAAACTTATTTTTCTAACATTATATTTAAAAGTCAGTTCTCATTTATTTTATTTTTCTAAGAAAAGTGTTCAAAGACTTAAAAAGGACACCGTCCCATGTTTATTAGGCGGTGGTACACTTATGTACAAGCTGCTTGTTTGAAGGAAAGGACCATTTATTGAAGTGGATCGCAAAAAATATAAATCCATCGATAACGGTCAGAATTTGTAAGATTGGTATTTGACACTTCAAATTTATACTTTAGAAGAGTGAAGTATGTAATTATTTTTTAAATTAAATATTAATTGTAGGTTTGATAGGATATTAAAATTTTTGATGAACACAGAAGGAGTGGTTTTGTTTCAAAGAAAGCCCTGTGCCCAATAATTGACGTTCTGGCTTGAAGCACACCTTTTCTGTTTTGATTTATGTCTTGACAGGAACCCATTTGCCAAATTAAGCAACACACAAGATCCTACATAATTATCCAACTTTGTGACAATTTTATGACAATTTCTGACAAAATAATTGCCGGCTTTGAGTTAGTCTTTTCGATAAATATGGCAGCTGTATCAACTGTCTTCCCTAATTTTGTCAAGCACACATGACTCCAGCACTTGCTATCATATCAAGCACTCCGGCTTTCAATACATCGGATATGCAAAGGACCAAGAATAGGATAGGGATAGCATTTGGGTTTCATAGCACTGGTTTCGTCCTTCGGCTACCCTTTGCTTTGCTCCATCCATTTATATTTGGATTAGTACAAAATGTTTAAATTGTGTAGCGTCTGGAATGCTGCAAATAGTTGCGGGGGAGAGAACCAAATCTCCCTACGACATGTACATCACAAATATGTGAAGGTGGAGGGGGAAGCTGTAAAACAGTTTTTATGAAATTGTTTCCGCGTAAATATTTACAGGCGTATTGGCTCGATTTGATTAATTCGTCTAATAAAATGTTCAAAATGCCTTCTGTGTTGGTCTAGTCATCAAATAACTTGATTTGTATTAGCGCTTGTTTTGATGTGGGGTATGTATTTGTTTTTCATTTTGTTCAGTTTCGTAAATTTGATTGCTTGTTCAATTCGAAGCAATTTAATTCATGCGTCTTCAAATAGAATATGTATTGACGAGTTTCAATTTCTCAAAAGTAAACAATAACAGCACTCACGTGAACTTCGACAGTTTTAATTCAGTGTGATAAACTACTTTCATTGTCCGGTTTCTTGTCTTGTCTATCGATTACCATCGATACAGTGGTTGGGTTCCCGATTGCAACTCTGTCAACTTTGGTTCGACTTTATCCTCGCTCAAGGGCGCTTGTCTTCACATTTTTCGATCTTGATTGATGCCTTACCTTTTCAACAGTGCGAATTGAAAAAACCTGGAGTACACAGAATGACAAACGAAAGAAAGAAGGTTGTCAGTGCAGCAGCTCCCACCGGGAAAATTTGGGCTTGAGATTTTATGGTATATTTTTAACAGCAGTTTCAAGTAAATGTTGTAAGTTTTCTGGAAAGGTTATATGTAACAAACGAACAACTAAGGTCTTCCTCAAAATTGATAAAGGTTAAACATTAAGGATTTGACGATTTACGACAACTTCGAGCTTTAGCTATTGTCTTTGCATATTTTGTGTGCTAAACTTACACTGAGATATACCAGCAAACGAAGGCGTAACTCCAGATTAGGTGTTAAGCTGAGCAATAGTATCCCTCAACCCATATATATATATATATATATATATATATATATATATATATATATATATATATATATATATATATATATATTTTATGTATGTATATGTATAATATAATATATATATATATATATATACATATATATGTATATATATATATACTAATGCACATATGCATGTATCCTTATAAAACTATGTTAACTAATAATTGGCTAGCGCTACGGAAAACAATGATTTTGACGGCTTATTAAAAAAATTTTCATATTTAATAGTCATATTTTTGTGTCTATACATAGGATTACGGTTTGATAGAAAATAGCGCTTTTGCTACAAAGTTATGTTTATGTCGGCTAATAACATTAAAATAAAATCTGTGTAAAATAAAAACCTAACAGACTGGTTATTGCACATACATTTTTTGGTTTAGTTAGTTGTACCTGTGTTCCGCAGAAGTGCTCGAAAAGTATAATCCTCGTTCAACGATTTTTCCAGTTTTATTCTGCTGTATTTTTCGAACACAGAAAAACCATCGGCCCGCAGATAGCTGCATTTCAATGATTAAGCTTTGTAATAGTTGATCCTATACTGTTGAATCAATGGGCAAATTTTATTGGACGGTTTGAGATTGATCGAGGAAAGTTACATTTTTGACTGGCAGTAAGGTATATATTTGTTATTTCTAAAGTTGCAACGATCGCTTTCTGAAAGGCAATAGCAAAATTCTTGTCTGAATTGAGAATTACTTAGTTTCTTGGTAAGCTCTGTTACCTAAAATGTACCCACCATTTTGCTAAAATGTAGAGACAGACGACATCTTTTTAACAGAAAATATTCGCAAATAGTAGAAAGTAGTCAAAAACGGGTTTAACATACCTTTATAGTTTGTGCAGTCAATTATATATCATGTTTTTATGGCATTTTTAAAAATATAGAAAAATTGATTGATTTTAGCGTTTTAATAAAAATTACCAATTGGAACCGGAACCGGTAGCTAGAACCGGAACCGGAACCAAAACCGGAACCGGAACCGGTAGCCAAGAACCGGACCGGAACCGGTTTCAAAAATCGGAACCGGTCCCAGCACTATACCCAGGCACAATCGAACCACGATTAAGTTTGAATTCGTTCTCAAGCTGTAGTAACACGTTATTGAAAAGGCATCTAGCCGAGCCAAAGAAAGACACACAACTCGCGAGCCAAGCCCAAGCGGCAGGTTGTGCACAATGGCTGTAGAATATACAGAATGATAAACGAAAGAAGGAAAGATGTCACTACAGTATGCCTGGAACCCGGCGTGAAACTTAGACCTTCAGGCTTCATTCAAATCCCTACTAGACCGATGTGCTGATACCGAAGTATTCAAAGATAACTTACCACGAATATCTATTGGTTATCTGTGTAGTTCTCGTTATAGCAAACAACAATTAGGGATGCAAAATTAAATTGTTCAGTCAGTTATGTATTCATTCATTAGAATAAAGTAATTTCCTAATAGTAGGTTAGGTTCAGTCCATAAACTCGTTTCTTTGCCTAGAACTCTGTTATTGCCTTTGAAGCTTAACAATATTTTTCTTAATTATATTTAATAAAAAAGGCATGAGCTATGTAGGTTTTGCCAAAATTAGAATTTGCTTAATAGCCTAAGCCTAACAACAGGAACTTATGTACCTTTGCTGTTCTACCTGAATACTAATACATCTCAATGTTTAAATTAAGTTTTTCCATGTTGAACAAAGCATTAATTGAATTCCCAGTCAGCACTTTTCGTTTTCTACCTGTCCCATCTGGAAACGCCTCAGCACGCTAGATCTCGGTTAAAGTAAAGGAATATAGAAAGAGGGTTTTGTGCCTCATGTAGGCTGGAATAATGTTCCATCCAACAATAATACCTAGGACTTTTTTCGATCACTAATGATACCCTTCTTCCTATCTTCATATGACGTAATTACATTATGTATCTACTTTCTAGGTTGCTATCCAAGCGCAAAAGATCACTTAAAACCAAAGTTCATGTGATAACGTTTTGTACCAAATTTTCGAAAATCTTGTTTTTCGAATTTTCATTGATTCGAAAGTTGGATGGAACAAATGTGTTCAAATAGTCGTGGAAAGATAAAACTCAATAAAACTGATCCCTTTTCTTCACTGTTACAGTAATAGATCTTTGATGTTTTGCACTGCTGTGCTGACATTTCATTTATTATTTGCCGTGTTTTAAAGCAAAACTTCGAAAGCTGCAAGTCCCTCTGGCTAGCGAAAATCTTATTCAGTAATCAGTATTATAGCAACGTTGTCTGTAAAAAAATCGCAGACTTCCCTGATCCTATCTTCCCAACTCTAAAACCTGTTTCCCAGGCTACTGTAATCTATAGTTCTCTTTGGTATCGGTACCAAAAAAGGTTAATGGTAAAGCAACTTTTGAACTTTTGCCTGGTAACGATTTGACTCTGAATATAGTTAAAGAATAAAGCTTCTTTTCATTTTTGCTTATTTATTGGGAAGGTTTTTTGAATAAACTGATCTCCATATATATCCTCCAACTTATTCGTTTTGCATTAGCTGTATTTGGAACCAAATATGTAAAAGTTGAACGAGTATGAGCGTGACAGGAGTCCATGGCAACGGAAAGGTGAACATGACATTGATGATCTGTGTTTTAACACCACACCCACCCCCTATCACCACAATTTATTTGTTAGATTCTGATTTAAAGTTTGTTTTATTTTCAAATTAAGAGTTTAATGCTCATTTCGGAGTTCTTTCATTCTGTAGTAAGTTAAGTATATAAGTAAAGTATCCTTTTTATGAAAATTTTTGGCGAATGGCGAGGTTTAGGGACACGCTTTTTATACATACATTCAAATTTGTTTTGATACTTTTGGTTTCTACCATTTAAATTATACAACTACAACTAATTAATCTAATCCATTGGGTCCTGGGTTATTTTCACAGGGAACAACTTCAAACGTTTGGTAGATTGTTTGCACATCCTCCGCTTACAAGCTACTCATTTTTATGGGAGTTATGAAAATATTTTGGGCCTTGGGCTTGATAGGTCCACCCTCAATCATTCATTTTACTCCTACGTGGCGCTCCGATCAAGTCTTCTTCAAAGAGGGCAGAAATCAAGAGTCATGGCATCTGCAAATTGAACTATTCTCCGGAAATCTAAAAAATAGCAAAAACCAGAAAAATGTCATTTATCCTGATAGCATAATTTTTCTTCAGAATATAGGGACTTGCTCTGGGACAAGGTTTTTATCATAGTGAGGAATTGTTTGAAGTTCATGTGATTAGGTTTGATCCAAGGTTGGATAGAAGGATCTAGATAGATAGGAAACATATTCAAGATAATAATTCCCGGTAACAATTTTTTGTTGTATTAGGAGGCAGTAGATCATGAACTAAAAATAAAACACTAACCTAATCTTAATCATACCATTACGTGCCGGCTCAGTCAATATAATAGAACAGAGCAAGGTTCAAACGTACAAACGAAACGTACGGTAGTTGAGCTGCATGCTTTCTTGTCTATAAGAAATGCTGCGAAAGTTTCACGCTTTGAATTTCCTTAGCTCGTTCTCGTCTTTTAGCTTTGTATTTCTTTAGCTAAACCACGGATCAAACTATGCCATCAAGAGTATATCTTCTGATGCGTAGTTTTCTTGAATTAACCAGGTCTTATGTAACTGCCTATATAGGTAGGATCTGCTAGCTAATAGGAGATTCGATTCAACACCAATCAAAATTGAGCTCTAAACCATATTTTTTAGAATAATCATGAAATATTTTTCTGAGACGTGAGAATTAATCATGAAACAATCAGTCTGCAGATGAAGCTCATCAGAAAAGAAGTTGACCGTATGTATGTATCTTAATTATTCAGTGAGTACTGTTTTCCCCGATTCCTCTACATCAGCACTCGGCCACAATCGGCGTTATGTACTTTACCGTGCCATTTATTTTGAACCTTCATTCTAACATATCTACAAAAAGTAAAACGTGCGGTGGATAAATACATATGGTAAAAGGACTTCAAAACATGCCAGCAAAAATTGAAAGGATAAGTTTAAAAAATTTAAAGGACAAAATAGGTTTTAAACAATTAACGCCAGTACAGTATTTAGATTTTTCAGACCAGTCAATGTACAAAAATAATCAAGTTTAACATTTTCTTTACCGTCTTTTTGTTTTAGCAAATTAATTGACTCATATGAGTGCCAGATGCAGTATGTGGCAGAATTTACAGCATTTATCCTGATCACTCGTAGCAGCGCCATTTCCTTGGCAAATGAGGCCTTCAATCTCAATGCGAGCGTGCCTGACCCTTTCCACAACGAAAGCCGTCGCCTATTTCGTGGCTCCGTCAACGGGTGTCATGAACCCTCCCAGGACTACTCCCCTGCCATGAACCTAATGCTGGGCATTCTGGCTGGAACACTGAGTTTCCTAACGATGCTGGGCAATTCCTTTGTTCTGACGGCTGTGATTTTTAATCGCAAACTGCGGAAGCGGCCCACTTCGCTGCTGATCATGAATCTGGCCGTGGCGGATCTCATGGTCGGTTCCGTAATTATGCCCATCGGAACGATGGTGATTATGAGCGGAGGAATTTGGCGCCTAAATCGGACTGTCTGTCGAGTCTGGGCCTCGCTGGACGTCATCTGTTCGACGGCGTCCATTCTGACACTCTGCATTATCAGTCTTGATCGGTTTATTGGTGTGGCCAAGCCGCTGAAGTACACAATTATTGTGACCAGACGCCGACTGATGGCCTGCGATGTGGCCGTCTGGTTTGCCTCAATTGTAATCCTGTTGTGCACACTGCGCTGGAAACCGACCGCGGGATGTCAGTATTATTGTAATGTGGGCAATGAACTGGAATATGTGCTACAGTCTACCATATTCTCATTCTTCATTCCCCTGATTGTCATTCTGGTTATATATTATAGAATTTTTAGTATTGCTAGGCGGCGGGAGCGTAGTCTGATTATGGCAGTGTTTGGCGGACGATCTCTGCCTCAGCCAAGGCGTAGTCATTCCAATCAAGGTGGAAGCAATCCATCCGGGAATCGACCCAGTATCAGTTTACTGATCCCTCTTAGGTAAAGGTTACATCTGGTTGTTGCGTGTTTATACATTTGTAATAGCACAGCTAATGTCAGATTGATCACTTGCGTTCTTTCATGATTATGTAAATTCTCTTGTCTAGTAAGGGCATAGAGGAAGTACCTTAAAATATACTCACGAAAATAAATACTTCCTGTAAAGGTTTCTAGGATGTTCTTAAATTATGTCATATTTCTCAAATTAATTGTGTCCGCAGGCTGCGGACTTACTTATTATCTTATACATAATATCTTACAATCTTATTTCTGTCCACATAATTAAATCACTGCTTGTCTATTCATTCTTGAAAGATAATATTAATGAAGATTTTATGACAGCTATTGAACTGTGAAACTATCGCCTTTATTATAGTAAGTCCTGCCGACTGTGTCTGTTATAGGATACACTACGGTGGCTCCGAAGAAAATCCAACAAAGCAAAGCAGAAAATATGATAAACAAAAGAAGCGAACAAAAACTCTCAGCATTGTAGTCGGTGCCTTTTTGGTCTGCTGGACACCATTCTTCAGCTTCTATATTCTGAGTGCGTACCTACGTAAATACGAAACAAAAAGAACAGAGATAAACTAATTAATCCATACTGATTAGATTAATGCATCAAGACATGTGTAATGTCAAAGCTCATAATATTTTAAGAATGCAGTTGCAGATTCATATTCCAACGAATAGCAGTATATATTAAATGTATATATGTATTTATTGTCACAACATTTGATTGAACCATTCAATTTTTACAGCTATCGAGATAAACACTACTTGGTCAGGTTTTTCAATTTAATGACTTCACCATCACCAGTATAGCTACCTTCTTCAATTTGAAAACCTAACAGTAATTTATGAACTTTTGTTTCAGGTGAATTTTGCTCGTCATGTGTGCCCCACATTCTGCTGGAAGTATTCACTTGGCTCGGATACGCCAACAGTATGCTGAATCCAGTCATCTATGCTCTATCCATGAAATCCTTTGGTCACACATTTAGGACAATGCTGCGAAGACTTCTCAGCTTAGCCATTCCGCTGAGTGCAAGACAAAGCTTCATGATACCAAGTCCCTCAGAAAGCCTATCGGTTAGGGCGAGTACCAAGCTCTCTGTTAACCGATGCCCCAGTGCTCTTGATCTCAACGCAGTGTCTCCTCCGTCAAGGAACACTTTGAGACCAGCGGCAGCGCACACATTGAGCTCACCGTTGCTGGTAAACGGAGAAGCAGGAAATTCAACGGAGCCCTTGTTACCAAGATCTGGCTCATGGATGACTCTTAAACTGTACGAGATGTTGATTAGCCCGAAGTCAACTCAAGTCTAAACTACTGTTAATTTAACATATAATAATGCTTTGTTATACCATTAGATATTTTTGACAAGTCTAGGTAATTCTACAGGTTCACAA
>JASAND010012981.1:0-17781 GCA_030248195.1 Trissonchulus latispiculum
ATGTGAAAATATCCAAATTAAAGAAGTGGGTCAAGTGGGTCGTCAAAATCTCAGTGGGTCACGGGTCGTGGGTCTCGGGTCGCGGGTCAGAGGTCCGCGGGTCGCGGGTACCCGCGGGTCACGAAATTCCGACCCACTTCCATCTTTGGGGTCTTATCTCGATTATCCCCCCACCACTCAAAATCCTTAAAACTTGACCAAATTAGCTAAAAATTACTATAGGTATGTTTTCGACTACGCTGAGTTCAAATGTAGCAAAATTTTTCGATTTCGCGAAATTCGATTTTTTCGATTTCTAAGGGGGGGCCAAGGGAAACCGAAAAATTTTTTGTCTTCGATTTTGCTGAAAAGCTCGGTTTCCCTTGATCCCCCCTTAGAAATCGAAAAAAAATCGAATTTTGCGAAATCGAAAGATTTTGCGATATTTGAACTCAGAGTAGTCGAAAACATATCCATAGTAAATTTTAGCTCATTTGGTCAAGTTGTAAGGATTTTGAGTGGTGGGGGGGTAATCGAGATAAGACCCAATTAAGATGACATTTAAACGAAAAATAACAAAATATAAATGATATTAATTATATACCGTTTCATATTAAATATTACATTAGAAAGAAAAGGATTTTAAATTAAATTGAAGTAATTAAATATGGAAGTTAATTATAGTTATCTCTATATAGTTATCTCAGGCTGACCAGAATCAAGCAGGTAGCCGTAAGCCGCAAACACAATAATAACACAATAACATAATAACACATAATATTTCTATCTGAATGTAGGTCTGAATGATAAAATTTTGCATTGTTCAATGTTTCAATTACTTTCTAACATCTTCGAACCAAACTCGTCTGTGGTGTGGCCGGCCAGACGGCCATAAAATAAGCTAGCCTGTTATTTGGTACTGCTGTACCATATATAACCTCACATTCCACCCAGGAGATAATTACTAATTGTGTTATCCGAGATTTGCAAGGAGTTGGCCGTCTTTTGGGGGGAACCCTGCTTGATGGAGCCAACGGATTAACTCGATGCGGTGAAAGCAGCGTGGTCACTTCTGCCCCGGCAGTACCCTTTGTGAAGTTTAGGTCTACGAATGTTAGTAAAATCAAGAGTTTATAATAGGAAGAGTAAGACACTGAGCTCTTCCTAATAGAATAAGCTTGCGAGATGCTCGACACATTAAGGCCGAAATCTCGGGGGGGCTTCTCAGCGTGTAAACATACAACGCTGACGTTTTTCAAAAACGGGCGTTTTCGACAAATTAAATGCTATAACTTGAGCTAGGAAAGTCGTACAGCGACAATTTTTATATCTGTATGTTGCGTAGATTTGATGTTGCGTAATGTTGATGTTAGATGTTGCGTAATATAAACTAAAGTTTTAAGCTTAAGATGCAAGCTTAGCCTGAGCTAACGAAACGCTGAATCGAAAAACCGATTTCGGATTCGTGATCAGTGCCCCAGAAAACCTCTGTAAGCAAGTTTTCTGCAAAATTTTTTCAAAAAATGTTTCAGTGCCCCTTACCAAACCGAAATTTTAAAATTTGTAAAAAAATTTAAAATTTTTGAAATTTTTGCATTTTTGAAATCAGCAGGTCCGAAAACCTACCCCTACCAAATTTCAACTCAATCAGTCAAATCAAGAGTCTATAATACCAAGAGTAAGACACTCAGCTCTTCCCAATAGAATAAGCTTGCAAGGTGCTTGAAACATTAAGGCCGAAATCTCGGGGGCTTCTCAGCGTGTAAGCATACAACATATATACATACAAATTAAATACTATAACTTGAGCTAGGAAAATCGTACAGCAATAATTTTTACATCATTATGTTGCGTAGAACGAGATCGTTTTAACGATATAAAAATCGTATAGTTCGGATCAGGCAATCTTTTACAAATCCGGCAATAAAACATCCTTTCCACGAAAATTTTAGGAACTCCATCATTTCTTTAAAATACGTTACGTTGTTGCCAGATTTGTAAGAGATAGCCAGAAGCGAGCTACATAATTTTTATATTGTTGAAAAGATCTCATTCTACGCAACATAATATAAAAATTATTGCTGTACGACTTTCCTAGCTCAAGTTATTGTATTTAATTTCTCAAAAACGAATGTTTTTGAAAAATGTCAGCGTAGCATGTTTACACGCTGAGAAGCCCCCCCCCCGAGATTTCGGCCTTAATGTGTCGAGTATCTCGCAAGCTTATTCTACTAGGAAGAGCTCAGTGTCTTAGGCCCTATTTCTTTAAAGATTAAACGGATTAAATTAAAATTAATCCGCATTAAAGAAATAGCACCTCGGATTGAACTGATTAAAATTTAAGCCAGCGAGTTAAACGAGTTAAACGGATTAAATTTAACCCTATTTCTTTAATGCACCTAAGATTAAAATTTTAATCTAATCCTGTTTCTTTATTCACACTACGGATTAAAGAAATCAACGAGTTAATTTTAATCCGACCTGCTTAATCGCTGTTTCTTTAACGATTAATTTTAATCTGTTTAATCTGCCGCCTGCATTTTCAACCAGTTTTTAATCGTCGTGCAGTTACGCGGATTAAACGGATTAAAAGTAGGCGGATTAAAATTTTTAATCGCTGTTTCTTTAATGTCGGATTAAATAGTCCGGCTGATTTTTAATCCCTTTAATCCGACCATTTTAATCTTTAAAGAAATAGTCCCTTACTCTTCCTAAAGTCTGACCAAAAATTCTTGGAACCGAACTGTGAGCGCTTGTCCTGAGTTAACCTTTGAAGTTAGTCTATATAAAGTATATATTTTTAGAAGCCTCATGAGGAGGAGAGTCCGGTAAAACCATCATATCCGGTCCATATCCGGTTACGAAATGCCAAATCGATAAAAAACGCTTCAGATTTGGAAAGAGAATGCTAATTAATACATACTAGCATAGCATATTGGTCCTTGGCCCAAGACATCTCCCAAAATCTGCTCACATCCGCTCCATGTCCGGTAACCGGATGTCTAGGTCACAAAAACTGTACAGCAAGATGGGTAGGTTGGACAGTTTTGCTGATTGAATTTTTGGATTCAGCGGATTGAAAGTAGTGTATATACGAAGTTTTGTCGAATTTGGACCAAACTTGCGTGATTTATGGTCGTATCCGGTTCGAAAAAAACCGGAAAACTCGATTTTTCCGGTCTGGTGCTCGGAATCGCGGATAAAAAATGTTCGTTTTTGGCACAATGAATATTTGGGAGGCTACCTTCATTTTACCGGCGTCAAAGTAATCGAATATCCGGTCGATTTCCGGTTGTGAACTTTGAAATTTGAGATTTTATGGGCTATTATCTCAGTATCCGGTTGGTCCGGAAGTCAAATTATTTCATTAAAATGATATTTCGTCTATCCCTAACAAGCATCAACCTCAAATTACTACCTATCTGCTGTAATTTTTTAATGATAGCGTTTTAAAAACGTGCGGATTTTGCTTGTTTCGTCTAACTGTTAAACCGGATATGAGATTTGATCCCATACGCTTAGCTTTGTCGCACGCAATATAACGTATTTTTGAATCATTTTTTAAACGCTATCTTTCAAAAATTACAGCATATATGAAGTAATTTGAGGTTGATGCTTGTTAGGGATAGACGAAATCTCATTTTGATGAAATAATTTAACTTCCGGGCCAACCGGATACTGAGATAATAGCCCATGAAATCTCAAATTTCAAAGTTCAGAACCAAAATCGACCGGATATTCGATTACTTTGACGCCGGTAAAATAAAGGTAGCCGCCCAAATATTCATTGTACCAAAAACGAACATTTTTATCCGCGATTCCGAGTACCAGACCGGAAAAACCGAGTTTTCCGGTTTTTTCGAACCGGATACGACCATAAATCACGCAAGTTTGGTCCAAATTGGACAAAGCTTCGTATATAGACGACTTTCGATCCGCTGAATCCAAAAATTCAATCAGCGAAACTGTCCGACCTACCCATCTTACTGCACAGTTTTTGTGACCTAGACATCCGGTTACCGGACATGGACCGGATGTGACCGGATTTTCGGAGATGTCTTGGGCCAAGGACCAATATGCTAGAGTATGAATTAATTAGCATTCTGTTTCCGAATCTGAAGCGTTTTTATCGATTTGGGATCCGGTAACCGGATATAGACCGGATATGATGGTTTTAACGGATTCTTCTTCTCCTCCTGAGGTTTCTAAAAAATATACTTTATATAGACTAACTTCAAAGGTTAACTCAGGCAAGCGCTCACATTTCGATTCCAAGAATTTTTGGTCAAACGTTAGTATAAACTCTTGGTAAAATGTACGTATTGTTGAACAAAACCAGTTGACTATTCTAATTTGGGATATTAAGACTAGATCACAAGGTAACAGTGTGGTGTGCGATGCCAACAAGCCCTAAGTCTACTTAAACAAATATTAGACAACGATAATTTTACTGTCAAAATTACCACCGAGCTAGACAAAACTCACGAAAACGCAAAACCAAAAAGATAACAAATATTTTCACATCAACTTTAAACGTAGAATATTAGATTTACAGCGTCAACAAAATTATAAAATAACTCAAAAGTTCGAGAAATATTCGACAGATCGGTAATCCCAAAATCGGAACCTAAGCGACACCAACCCCCGGCTACTCTATCACTTCGGTCGAACCCAACTGCTCATTCAAGCGTGAACCCATTCGACGACTTAGCTAAAGTACCGGAGAATTTAGACAGAAGTCACGAAAATACTGACCGTTTCTCAGATTGAATAATTTCCAAGTAAATCTATAATTTAGATGTGTGTGCTAACTTCACACAATTTCCATCTTGAGTTCAGTTTCTATCTTCACACCTTGATGACGCCTCGGATTAATTGCAAGCACTTATTCAGTGCCAGATCTGCGGCCCAACACCACATCTGCGGTGAGACAGAAAATATGGATCTGGCACTACGCCTCCAAGCGAAAGCGACTGGGGTACCGCAGTAAGCAGAAAAACTCGAATGCAAGATTTCGGACGATTGCAACTTACCGGTAGATAGTTATAGTACTTCAGCTGCACTCTACTGCCGCGCAAGCAGATGTAAACTATGCTGTCAATGTATCTATACGAATTTGCCGATGTCATAAGCTATCCATAAACCCAATTTAATATGTTTTACTGTTTGCAGTAAGTCTAAAGTCAGCGTTCTGTGGTTGCTGCATAATAGTGCAGCACGATAACAGCACCGCACCGCACAGCGACTATGCCCATCGTGTTCAACGACCTCCAAAACTCTTATATGCGTCCCACTAAATAACGAAAAACACGATATTCAGGCCTATTTTTGACTATTTTCTGTGGAGTCGTTGTTACGGTGTAAATCTTCCCCCGTGCAAATCTTCTCCCCGAAAGTTTTGCACCTGTGCAAATCTTCCCCCCGGAAGTTTTGCATCTGTGCGAAACTTTCCCCGGGGAAAGATTTGCACCAGCAGCCACAGCAACCGTGAAGACACAACACATGATTGAAAAATATTGGGAACTATTTAAGATTAACTCGAACAATTGTAATGGAATTAGTTAAAAAATGATTCGAATTTTGAAGAATTCCCCTAAAATGAAGAATTGTTCAATTGTGGCCTGAAAACTGACAGAGAAGACTTCACAAAAATGGTTAAAGTTTAAAGAACTTATGATTGTAGTACATATGCGTGAACGTCCAATCTGTATCCGTATTTATATGTATTGAAACAGGGCTGCCAATCTCTTAAATTCTTTAATTAACAGCAAAACAGAGGGAAGATTAGTTAATTCCATATTACAAACTACAAAGTCGGAAGTATCATTAATATCAAGAGTACATAATATAAGAGTGTGCCACTAGGCACACTCTATGTTATCAGAGCAAAAACTATGCTCTGCTCGCTAACGGCCCACCCCCCCCCGCAAATTAGACCCTTCACTTCAAAGAATTTTGAGCGCTATGTTTATGTTCTAAAGCTCGAAGCAGGCACAAAATTCGCGCACGCACTGCTTGTGTTTTCGAGCTTAAGCACATAAACATAGAGCGAGTGAGCGTACCCCCGTTTCGACTAGGTACTGATTTGTGGGGGGGGGTCACTAGGGTCTGATATGCGGGGGGGGGGGGGGTGGGCCGTTAGCGTGCAGAACATAGTTTTTGCTCTGATAACATAGAGTGTGCCTAGTGGCATACTCTTATTATTATGTACCCTTGTTAATATTAAGAAAGAAATGTCCCCAAGTCTGATTGTGTATCAGTATAATCAAGAGTACATAATGTAAGAGTGTGCCACTAGCAACACTCTATGTTATCAGAGCAAAAACTATGCTCTGCTCGCTAACGGCCCACCCCCCCCCGCAAATTAGACCCATCACTTCAAAGAATTTTGTGCGCGATGTTTGTGTTCTAAAGCTCGAAGCAGGCACAAAATTCGCGCACACACTGCTTGTGTTTTCGAGCTTAAGAACACAAACATGGAGGGAGGGAGAAAGGGAATGTTTTAGTACAGGTTTTGTGACTTGTTTTAAACAGATATCGTTGGATGGGGTAGCGATGGGATTAGAATAATATGTATGTCGTAACAATTGATCAGAGTCTTTCGGCCCTAATCCCTCAGGCCCAGACCAATTATACTATAAAAATATAAGGGTGAGGCCAAAGGGAGTTTGGCCAGAGCGGGATTAGGACGCAATATACTCATCATTAGAGGGATCCAGTAGGTTTAGTAAAATTATTATATAAAAAGGGTTTTTAATTCTACTGGTTGGGCCAAGCCTCCTATGAGACCAGAGTAAAGATAGTCATAATCCAGCTCTTTAATAGTGCAAGAAGTGTATAAAGGAACGATTTCAAGGTGGATACAAGTTTGAGAAGTGAGTAAGTATAGTGCTGAGTGTATAAGGTGAGTGGTGTTATTCAATAGGTGAGGTCAGCAGTTTCCACGTGAGATAATTAGAAGTGAAGTGGGTAAGTTGACTAATAGTGACTAGGTGCTTATAGTGATGGTCCAATTATAGTATAAGTAATGTATTATGGAAAGTATAAAACAGTGGGCATCTCGCTGTTGATGTACGGCTTAAGACAATGTAGCTATTATTCATAATTAGTATCAATTAGTAACAATCTTTAGCTAAGTATGCATAGGTCGGCTTGTTTAGGGTCATTTGTTCATTTTTGATGTTTAGTTAAGCCAAATCTGTAATTTAATGGTTAATTATTGTTAATTGGAGCTAATTCGTGTTAATTAGGTTAAAATTTTACATGGAAACCTGAGTTAGGCTCAATCGAAGGGCAATTCTTCGCTGATTCTGAAAATCCAAGTTCTATTTCTCAACTCCCAAAATTGAGAAAGTAATGACCAAAAATGTTTTAGTAAAAATGTTCTCTATTTCGTAATTTTGGTCTCTTTAAAAGGTTTGTTCTTTCTTCGGACTTACATAACCTTTGTGTTAAGTCCAGCCCCATTGTCTGGGAAGCTGTCTGACTTCCAGACACCGTAGTAGTAAGCCCTTACTACTACGAAGAAGAGAAACCAGTTACTTAGTTGCCTTAGCAAAACATAAAGTAATAAAAGTAAACGAAAAATTTTAAGAGTTACCCGATAGTGCAATTGGAATTTGTAGCCATTCTCGAAAGTAGCAAAATCAAGACAGAAATGTGCAGTAGAAATCAAAATGAGGGAAAGACAAAACAAGCGCGTACCTAGAAAATGAATAAGAATAAAACATAATAAAAGTAATTAAGATATATATGTGCAATTACATAAAGCATAGAGGGAAGGAGGGAATGTTTTAGTACAGGTTTTGTGACTTGTTTTAAACAGATATCGTTGGATGGGGTAGCGATGGGATTAGAATAATATGTATGTCGTAACAATTGATCAGAGTCTTTCGGCCCTAATCCCTCAGGCCCAGACCAATTATACTATAAAAATATAAGGGTGAGGCCAAAGGGAGTTTGGCCAGAGCGGGATTAGGACGCAATATACTCATCATTAGAGGGATCCAGTAGGTTTAGTAAAATTATTATATAAAAAGGGTTTTTAATTCTACTGGTTGGGCCAAGCCTCCTATGAGACCAGAGTAAAGATAGTCATAATCCAGCTCTTTAATAGTGCAAGAATTGTATAAAGGAACGATTTAAAGGTGGATACAAGTTTGAGAAGTGAGTAAGTATAGTGCTGAGTGTATAAGGTGAGTGGTGTTATTCAATAGGTGAGGTCAGCAGTTTCCACGTGAGATAATTAGAAGTGAAGTGGGTAAGTTGACTAATAGTGACTAGGTGCTTATAGTGATGGTCCAATTATAGTATAAGTAATGTATTATGGAAAGTATAAAACAGTGGGCATCTCGCTGTTGATGTACGGCTTAAGACAATGTAGCTATTATTCATAATTAGTATCAATTAGTAACAATCTTTAGCTAAGTATGCATAGGTCGGCTTGTTTAGGGTCATTTGTTCATTTTTGATGTTTAGTTAAGCCAAATCTGTAATTTAATGGTTAATTAATGTTAATTGGAGCTAATTAGTGTTAATTAGGTCAAAATTTTACATGGAAACCTGACTTAGGCTCAATCGAAAGGCAATTCTTCGCTGATTCTGAAAATCCAAGTTCTATTTCTCAACTCCCAAAATTGAGAAAGTAATGACCAAAAATGTTTTAGTAAAAATGTTCTCTATTTCGTAATTTTGGTCTCTTTGAAAGGTTTGTTCTTTCTTCGGACTTACATAACCTTTGTGTTAAGTCCAGCCCCATTGTCTGGGAAGCTGTCTGACTTCCAGACACCGTAGTAGTAAGCTTTTACTACTACGAAGAAGAGAAACCAGTTACTTAGTTGCCTTAGCAAAACATAAAGTAATAAAAGTAAACGAAAAATTTTAAGAGTTACCCGATAGTGCAATTGGAATTTGTAGCCATTCTCGAAAGTAGCAAAATCAAGACAGAAATGTGCAGTAGAAATCAAAATGAGGGAAAGACAAAACAAGCGCGTACCTAGAAAATGAATAAGAATAAAACATAATAAAAGTAATTAAGATATATATGTGCAATTACATAAAGCATAGAGGGAAGGAGGGAATGTTTTAGTAAGAGAGTGAGACCAGAGTAAAGATAGTCATAATCCAGCTCTTTAATAGTGCAAGAATTGTATAAAGGAACGATTTCAAGGTGGATACAAGCTTGAGAAGTGAGTAAGTATAGTGCTGAGTGTATAAGGTGAGTGGTGTCATTCAATAGGTGAGGTCAGCAGCTTCCACGTGAGATAATAAGAAGTCAAGTGGGTAAGTTGACTAATAGTGACTAGGTGCTTATAGTGATAGTCCAATTATAGTATAAGTAATGTATTAGGGAAAGTATAAAACAGTGGGCATCTCGCTGTTGATGTACGGCATAAGACAATGTAGCTATTATTCATAATTAGTATCAATTAGTAACAATCTTTAGCTAAGTATGCATAGGTCGGCTTGTTTAGGGTCATTTGTTCATTTTTGATGTTTAGTTAAGCCAAATCTGTAATTTAATGGTTAATTATTGTTAATTGGAGCTAATTCGTGTTAATTAGGTTTAAACTTTTTCATGGAAACCTGACTTAGGCTCAATCGAAAGGCACTTCGCTGAATCTGAAAATCCAAGTTCTATTTCTCAACCCCCAAAATTGAGAAAGTTATCACCAAAAATGTTATGACCAAAAATGCCAAAATTTAAGTCAACTTTAAAAGCGAGGGACCCGAAAACAAGGGAATAATTAACAATTATTAACCCAAGCTAAAGAATTTATTTCACTCTAAATAATCTCTCGTGGTTTATTTACCTCGTACAAGTCCAGAATGGCTTAATTTTTTAACACCTTTTATCTAATTTTTAAGCAAGTTGAAATCACACTTTAATTAGGTTACGTTTACGTGTAAACCTAAAATTTTATAAAATTCGCCCAAGTTTCGTCCCTGAAATTTATTAAAAAAATGGTCAGTTGGTGGCAATATTTCGCCATTCTCAGTAATCTGAGCCTCCAACTGAACTCCAGTCACAAAGAACGTTGAACTTTTATGTGTAAAGGATAGAAAGCTTCTAGAAGTTTCTAGAAATTTCTAGAAGCTTTCCTCTAAAATCAAAGGAAAGTTTCAGTCTCCGGTATAATTACAAACTGTCAACGAGCTGTCAGCGAGCTGTCGCTCGCCTCCAAAAATGCAAACTTCTAGTCAGTGTTCGTTGAGACTCGGCCGAGAGCGGTCACTGAATTGTCCCCATCCCCCACGTGTATTGTTTCTCGTGACAGGGGCATGTTACGGGAGTATAGCAATACACGTCCCATTTACGACGCACTTAGGGACCTTTTCTGGCCCACAGGAGAATAAGCTAACACACGAACACTATCATTTTTAGGGGGGCCATTTGGGTTTGATATGCCCGGCCAATTCTCCAATATTTCGGCCTTTCGGCCATTTTTCATGCAGTTTGAGGGGCCTGCGGGCTATATATATATATATATCTGTATTTTTCTGGGCCTTTTGGGTCATTGAGCCTCACTTTATATAGCATTTTTGGCCTTATGGCGAGGTTCTTATTTTATCTAGCATAATGGGCCTTTTGGCCAATTTTTTTATGTTTTCTAGCATGTTCGGCTTTCGAGCCAGTTTTTGTTCTTTTTATTCTTATTTTATTATTTCAATATGCGGGCAGCACATGTAAACCCCAGTAGATATAAAATGGGGGTCCGAGGACAAATCTGCAGCCATCCCTAGTGTAGAAAAAGCCCAGGCTGCGGATAGTCTAGTTCAAAATGCCTGCAGAATTTTCACAGCTTTGAAGTTGCGGTTTACCAGATGTTTTTTAACCATTTCAACCACTGCCAAGAGATCTCATCAGACCGGCTACAATTAGTTACAGATGGGAAAATACTTATCAAAAATAAGCTCAAGATACTGCTTGGCACCTAATTTAGATTAGATTTAGATTAGATTAGATTAGATTAGATTAGAAACTAGCAATATCGTCAACATTACCTTGTCATTGAACCTTTACAAATCGGAATAATTTTTGTTTGAGTAAATTAGGCTAATGATGCCAAGTAGACTTCATTCAGACTGCGGAATGTAAAGAAACCAAAATTCTATTACCCTTCAACTTTAAAATCGAGACTACAGCTAAATCAACCAAATATAATTGGTCTAGATACATTATTATTTATATATTACATTATTTACTTTACATTAATACATTATTTAAGAAACTAAAGCTGCATACACCAAAACTCTCAATTACCAAAATTTCGCTTAGACGACGAATTCTAATAATGAAAATCAACCAATTAGCATTGTCTATAACAGCTCAGAAAAAAGGTATATAAGCACAGTAGAATTAACTACGATCAGTGTCTGTCCTCCACTAATTTTACCAGTCTGGTGTACCTAAACCTCTACCTCATGGACCAAGTCTTCGAAATTGAAACCATTTTGGACGATGTAAGTTAATTTTAAGTATATAAGTATTTTAGCTATATAATTGTAACCATTTGTTTATAAGATTTAATCTAATTTAATTTTAAGTTTATATAATTAAAATCTGTAATGTCATCTTTAATAATAAATTTGTACAATACTAGCAACAATCTGTGAATTGACATTGACATATAACAAAACTTCAGCATTTCTGATAAACAGAATTAATGTTCAATTAATAAACAGGTTAATTTAATGTTTCTTAGGAATTTTGACACGAGAAGTTTTTCCTCGTCAAATGGAAAAAATCATGACGAGACCACATGGGAGCCGATGGAAAACCTGGAGAACGTGCTGGGCATCCTAGCGACGTACTTAAAAAACAAACGTCGACCCAATGTTGAAATAGTGAAAAGGGTAAATGTATACAAACAAATAAACCAGTATCAGTTAAATTTTAGCAGAGTGAAATAATTCGTAATAATAGAATAAAAATACAAGAAAATAGTGTTTTTCAGAAATAATTCAAATAGTCTTATAAGTATGTTTCCTGTTTACTATGTTTATATATTTTTCTAAGCAATAATTTTTTGATTTTAGAGAATCTTCAATGGTCGAATTCAATACTTGGTCCAGATCTCAAAGAATACAAAAAGTGGATGTGGATTGAGCAGATGAGCCAGAATTTAAAACAGCTAGATCAGTTGCTTTAGAAAACTACGGACAGCCACATAAATGATACGATTTGTGCAGTTGCTGGCAGTCATGAAAACGTAAGCTCAGTGAAATTAAAAACTCATAATGTTTCGTAAAGCTTGATAATGTAGAGTAATGTTACATATTCAGGTAAAATGTGATTAAAATGTTGTTGTCTATATAGGATTTTGTTTACAGTTTAGCAAAAAATTAAAAAATAAAAATCTTAGTCTTAATTTTTCTTATTATACTCACTTTACATAAGGCTTTTAGGAGCCTACGAAATTTTGCATGATCAGCTGTGACACAGTGGACCTGAACATCTTATCCGTGTGCCATCATCTCATCTGCACAACATGCATCAAGAGATTACATCAAACTACAGCTGCCCCCACCTGCCCGATGTGTCGTAAGCCCATCCACTTCATCTACATGCAAGTAGCGTTTGATGGAGATACCACCATCATAGAATTAAGCAACATAGCTATGGTGGTTCAATTGAACCGTCGATACAACGAAGCCAGAGTTTTACTAGTACGACCCTATCTTGCTTCATCCTGTGTAATAACTTCGCCTTAAACTTGATAAACATTGGTATTGTATTTGTCATTTTGTTCGCTATTGCTAGTGCTATTTATTTGTACTGCTGCACTTGTACTGTGTACTGTACTCTAAAAATTGTATTTATTGGTATTTTAGTATTTTGTACTTTTATTATATATCGCTGATATTTTGTATGACAATAAAAAAAATCCAAAATCTCGCTCCACTTGCTGTGTGCAATGCACTTGTGCGTTGAAAAGTTGTACACATTGGGTTCGTATTCGGTCTTCCGCTCTTTCTACTGAAGCACCTGTGGCTCAGTTGGTTAGAGCGTCTCCGCGTTAAGCAGAAGGCGCGGGTTCGAACCCCGCCAGGTGCCCGAATTTTTCGGGTGTCTGGTGGTGTACAACTTTCATTTCTTTAATTAGTATTTTGTACTTTTATTATATATTGCTGATATTTTGTATGACAATAAAAAAATCCAAAATAATTACTCTTAAAGACTTGATGAAAAAGAAATTTACCTTCAGCGTATCATGAACGTACTCAGGAATAGGAAATAAAATTAGGGGAAAAATCAGACAGTGCGTGATGGCAAAACACTATATTAACAGGGAACTGTCAAATTGACCAAATGTGAGTAGACTAACATTTACATACTTGCCATCTGTCACATTCAGTCTAACCGTTTAGATAAATTTATCAAGAATTTAATTGCTATAAATAGTGAAGTACTCACAAACATGAATGTTGCTTGTACAAATGAGAAAAGTATATACCTAATTTCAGCAGAGTCGCCAACATCACATGGTGAAATCAAGAGAAAGCATATGGGTTAAGGATATCAAATTAAGTCAAGCTGTTGAGAAAGGATGATTGTGCTGACCTAGTAGCATACCTGAACGGGAGGTCAAATTTCACTGACCCTTGTGGAAGCAAATTTGGGAACCCCTTGTGAGGGCGAATTTTCTTAGGGGTGCTTTTGAAAGCGATTTTAAAGCTATTTTTGCCATTTTTTAACAAAAAACAGCAATTTTTAGCTAAAACACGTTTTTCGGTCATTTTCAGCAAAGAATGGCAAATTTAAGTGAAAAATTCCGGCGAAGCCGGAAAATTTTTGGAAATTTTAGTCGTAAAACCTATTTTTTGGCAATTTTCTTACCCCTTGTGGCCAATTTTCTTACCCCTTGTGGGAGCAATTTCGCGACCCCTTGTGGGCAACTTCGCCGAGGGGGGGGGAACTCCCCCCTCCTTGTCCACCTGTGCCTAGTAGCTGTATAAATATGCGTAAATAAAAATTTCTATAACGATCTTCTGTCACATTAATTGAAGAGTGTAGTACCATCCATAGCAACAGTGGTCACAAACAAGAAACTAAAAAAACTAAAATTAGCCTAAATAATCACCCTTAACATAATTTCACCATTAATAGCCATAAAAACATCAGTTAAACCAATGCAGTGAATAGAACATCACGTCCATGGCAAACCAATTATTAACGAAACTGGAGCAAGCAGCCTTACTGGACAACATATGCAGGATTTAACGTGAGAGGGTTTTCTTAAACTTTTAGTTAAAGCTTTGTGGCTTATAATCCAAATAGACAGCTAGTCGACGGAATCATATATTTGTAATACAAAACGGAGGACTCTGGACCCAAATTTTATAAGCACGCAGTCAACGCAGTCAATCTTGTAATACTAGTAAAAATAGAGGGTTCTATATCTGCTCCGCATCTTTTAGAGTCCCAGTCTGCAGAAACTTATTTTAGTAGTAGAAAATAGAGAGTTCTGGACCAAAATACTGTGTCAACTATGATCCACAGATAGATCCATGATCATAGATAGCTGCTCTCACCTAGTCAAGGTAATGTATTCAAATCAGACATAGAATAAAAATAAGACGGGTAGCTTTTTATCGTTTCAACCCCCGCCAAAGGTTTTCATCAGACGGCTTAAGGCTGCCGTCACGGTTTCTTCTTTTAATCTTTATTTTTTAAAGCCATCACACAATATACATACATTACTAGCTAGATTACATGCATTAATTTCACTACATAAACCAATTACAAAAATTTCCCATTATGAATCAGTATAATAGTTCCCCATCTTGTTTCCATAGGATACCACTGTAGATTTCTAGTTCATAGCAGACATAATGCTTCATCCTCAAATGCCTGTAGAGTGCTGATAGGTCTACATCATACCAAAGATGATGGGGATGGGATGCAACAACATTTCGGGTTGTTTGATGATTAACAGCTAAACTAAACTTTCTAGCCATTACTTGTCCAGCTTGGAGTCCTCCATCTACTGTTTTTGCTCCCATGCACATAAAACTACCAGTCGAGAAAACCAGAAATGTACACGAGTTGATGGTAATTACGGCTCCGCTAAATCTCATCGGATTATATATCACATCAGGCAGCTCCTTGAGATTAACCCTTGAATTGAGCTTTAGTTTCTGGACTATATTGACTACGTTTATATCTGCATTTGCAATGTTGAGATGTAGGAGAGTGAGAAGAGAAAACACTTGACAACTGAATCGTTTTTATCTCTTCTCTTCCTTAAATAGTCAACGATCCCATCAAATCTCCATCCCTGCACGCTTTTATGTAAAAAATATATACAGTACTCACCACATACAACAGTATCAAAATCTTGTAGACAATAGTAATTATATTTATCAGTTTTATATTTTTCTTTACATTCTTCGATAGGATCCAATCCATAACTGTCAAAGTACTCCACGTATTGATCAAAGAACATCGCTATCCAATGTTCCCCGGGAGCTGTGGAAGGATCAGTGTTTAGGACAAAGCAACAGATCTAATCACATCTGGTAGCTTGTCACAAGCGAAAATACTTAGAAAACATCGTTTAGCCAACACTTCCCAATTCAGAGTTTCTGATATTTCCAAAATATTCATGTTGAGTGGTCATAAAATGGGCTCATGTTGTGATCGATATATATATATATAAGATTATCAAATTCACCATATATATCTTTGTGAATGAGCCATTGAACGCTTCTGAATCTGTCATTGCCATGATCACGCCCCTAGGTAACTGTCCAGCAAAAATAGAATTTTCAACCACTGTCTGTGATTTGGGAGCAATATGTCGAGTAACCATTTTTATGCGGCGCATTGGATATTTAGCTGTATTATTGCTATGAAGAAAATGTTCAATAGCTAAGCTGAGAGACCTTTGGGGTTTCACCTTCCAAACATACCAGCGTAAATCTTCTGCTTTGAGTTTATATTCAGTGCCATCACTTATTAAGGCAAACGTGTCAGCATTTCTATGTAGTTCTATTGTCAGTTCAGCATCGCTCAGCATGTATCTGTCTTGCTCGAAGAGGTCCACGTGTAACGGAGCCAGCAATTCAACTCCATTGTTGGTCATGAAAGGTTTTCCTCTCCATATCAGTGAACCTGATCTCAAATCTTCGAAATTTGTATCCTCATAAAACATAGCCATCTGTTGGTGGTTAGTTTTTGAATCCCATCCATAGTTTAGCAGCACTTCCAGATAGGATTTGTAGGCATATAGTGGTCCACTGTTTTCAATTTCTTTATCACTGAGCTTAACAATTACTCGCTCAAATAAAGTAGAACCAAGTAGGTTGATTGGAGCAACCACACACTTGCTGGTGTCCACAGTTCCTCTGTTGCTGTTGGATATGCTGGATCCTTCCCATCCTTGGTAACAATCTTCAGTTTCAAGTATAGCAATTTTTATTTAAATCAAACATGAACGAATCCGTAGCTATATGTAGTCTATATGGACCATTGTTAGTTACAGCATTTTGAGGATAGTACTCTGCCCAGTAGCCCTTCTCCACAGACACCTGTGTATGAGGTAAGGAGAATAGGTCTAGTTCACTTTTAAAACCAGGGGAGGATTGTACATCCAGCTGTTTAGCCATGACTGAATTTTGTCAGGTTTTGCTAACTTTCGTCTCTTTCTTAGCCTTTTTATGCTTTTCGAGCGCAGTCTAAACCCAATTTCTTCACCTTCCTATTGCAGCTCTTCTCCAACAGTTTTCATTACCCTACCGATAGCTTGCCTTCCACGTTTATCGTTTCCTTCATTAAGATAGTATCTTGCAACATCACTGCGTGTTCGTTAAAGCCTCCATCCCAACATGAACTCCAACCTTTTGTCGGCCAGTTGCCCGAAATAGCCCTCTGAATAGGCTACCGATTCCTTCTCCCTGTTGATAAGGAACGCCTGAATATGTAGGTAGGGTACCTCCTGTTTGAAGTAAGGCGTCTTCCCACGTATTGATACTTTCTGGATAATAGAAGTCCTCATTGTCGTAGCTCTCTAAAGTGTAGCATGACAAACACCTTTACGAGAGGAAACATATCAGGTTGACCGTTATCATCGTTTATATTTATTTCAATGCTATTAAACTCCTTTTTCAACACAGGCACATAGTGTGGATTATGATATTCCTTACTAACACTGTAACCGTACTGTCCTTCCACATTAACCACTCTGATTAGTGGAGCTAAAGCGTTACCCACTAATTGCGGTGCTACGACGTCGCAGTAAATATACAGTGGGTAGAATCCACCCCTCATATCAGGTTCATAGTCGGCGCAAACTCTACCAAGTTGTAGGTTGTTGTGCTGTCAGGCGAAATTTGGTTTACTTCCAAAGAGATAATCTTGTTAACGGACCTCGTAGTTCTTTTCGAACTAAATCCCAGTATTTCATTCAAGTCATCGCTTAGTCTTAACTGATAGGCAACTCCTATTTTGTTCGTTGGTATGGTATACAATACTCTGTGTCTATAGCTATCAAATCTAAATTCTATTGATATAGCTACACCAGTGGTAGGACGAGGCATCTGAAGAACTGAAGTTATAAAGTTACCCCATGTAATAGGATACATCATTTCAACCAGGGCTACTTCCCATTCACCTTCTAACTCTATTCGATGAGGTAGTCTAACTTATAGTGAGCTAGACTATTACTCTCAAAGTCACCAGTGTCACTGTGCAGTTCTAGGTAAAAATCCATCTTCTGCACTCATCCAGTTGTTAAATTTATTTGGATATGCTAAGTACTTGACGTAGTATTCCTTCTTTCCACCGTGCTTTCTAGTTTT
>JASAND010012982.1:0-95574 GCA_030248195.1 Trissonchulus latispiculum
AGGAGTGGCCCGTTAGCGTGCAGATCATAGTTTTTGCTCTGATAACATAGAGTGTGCCTAGTGGCACGCAAAACACGCACCTAGTTACTTAGTATACCGTTAAATTAAATTTAAAATTTTCCGTGAACAACATTATGGATTGTTTCTAACAGTAGTACATATATGTAGCGCAAATTTGATTCTCCAATTGGCTACCCGACAAGTAATTGTCGGAGGATCTGTCGCTCAATAGATAACGGACCTGGCTGTCAGGAACCAGGACGGGGAAGCCTCGCCAAACTATAAAGTTATACAAACAAGAATAATATTCCTACCTGCCTAGTCTAACTACTAACCTAGCCTACCAAAATAACAAGGCCGTAAGATAAATGATCTAATAAACGTACGTACATACAGTGGGCGTAAGCCCCGACAGACAGTCAATCCCAGACAAACAGAACACACACAACAATACAAACAAACCTTGGGGTTGAATGAACCCAGTACAGTGTACACCACAGGGGGACAGCGTAGGCGTAGAGGAGACACCGGAGCGTTAACCCAAACGAAAGTAGGTGGTAATCGGGCGGCCGACGAGCGATTATAACCGACTGGAGTTGGGAGAAACTAACACAACTGATGTGTTCGGGAGTTTTCAAGGGAGACCCCCAAAGTGGGCGGAGCTTAGAAAACCCACCCCCCCCCCAACCAGAAGTTGACATGCGCATACAGCACCCCCAAGTTTGATCACCTACCCAATAGTTACACCCCACCTATCAACACCTCCCCGATTAACCAAATAGAATAATGACGTTAGCTAAGCCAAACGCTAGTTAAGGTCGAAAAAGTATTAGGCGTGTAACAACAATGTGACAATACATAAATCAATAATTTACATACTATCTCTACATATAGAAATGGGATTTTTTGCGCTTTAGCTCTTCGACCTGTAAGGTGTGATTCCTTTTGGAGACATCAACTTTGAACTCTTATTACTCATTCATTACTTGGAGTTAAGAAGCCATTTGTATATCAAAATGGAGCTTAATATTTCTCTTTCTAATGAGTGCAATGAAACTAGCTTCAGTCTTCGGAAACTATTTTTCTGGATTTTTGAAGTACTTTAAATTTCCATATTTTTTGCAGACTAAAGTAAATTTTTTCGTGAGGCATCGGCTACATCATTCGATTCTACTATCAAATAGCTGGGGACCCTTTTTTAATTATCACGAAATCACCCTTCGTTATGAAGAAATTAGCTAAAATGTTTGCGCAACCTGGATTTTGCCTATTTTTTCCAACTTTAGCAATCCCTGGGTATTTTTGTGTAAAACACGTCTAGTAAGTGGCGACCCTCTAGCTTGCATAGTAAATGCTCCACAATCGCTGGAAAAATTTGGTCATGTTTTTGCAAAAACTACATTTTTTATGATAGCAGCTCACGGGATAGCAGTTGGAAGATTATCATGCCAAGGATGATCGGCCTCAACGAGACCTTCAAATCGACACCCTTAGTAAAATTTTACGGCTTGTGTAGCTCAAGAAATCGTGGATCATTTGATTTTCGCAAAAATGACAAGTTTTCAACGCCAAAATAAGAGAATCAGCTATATCTCACACTAGGGAAGAGCTAAAAAGTTGCTTCCAAAAGCAAAAATGTAGAACTCAACGAGATCTTTCAAATGAGTATAGTCATAACTATGCAGTTGCTGCTCAACTGTCTGTCAAGTTTCATCAAATTACATCTTGCTTTGAGCCGTCAACCAGCAATATGTGCCCAAAAGGAATCACCACCTTAACTATATTTCTTTTAACATTATTACTTATATTATAAGCTATGACTTATAACTTCCCACAGAAGTTTCAAATTCAATATTTCAAAAATTAGTTTCTGTTGGTTCAGTGTAAAGCAGTTTTACGCATAGATGTGAAACACTTTGCAATTTTCAGTAAAATCGGGCACAAAAAGTTTTCGAATCAATTGAGCATCCTTACAAAGTTTAAAAAATTATTTTCAAGTTTTGAATTTTTCTGCATCCACTGTACTTCCATGCAACATTCTAAAGGGAACTAGGGAACGTAAATCGAGGGAACGTTACGGCTGAGAGACGAAGTATGAGTGTACTGCGCTATTAATTGATTTTTCGGAATGCTGAAAAATAATGCAGTAAAGTCAACGTGTTGTTTTTGACTTTTGATTTTTGTTTTGTTGTTTTGTTGTTTTTCAGAAAAAGAGTTTCTCAGAAAAATGTTTTTGATGTTTTGGTTTTTGCTTTAACAAAAAATCAAAAATCAGCAATCAAATTTTTTCACACTAAACGGTCACTGCCTTGGCTTTCTCTTCAAGGAACAGGAAACATAACAAGCGGTAGTTTGTTGTATTCGAGGCGCAAACATACATTAAAAATCAAGAAACAAGCGTTTGCTTTCTGGATTAAGGACAAAAACAATGGATCTAAATTTCGAATTTTAATTTTTTATTTGTTTTTTTGAAATTTAAAATACGAAAATTGAAATCTCGCTGATTTAATTTAAATTATTCTAAATTATTCTATTTTAAAGTATTCAGCCGTACTTAAGGCATTTTAGGTATTTGTTTAGGTATTTAAATTTAAATTTTAGCTTCTCGCATCAGATTTATGTAATTTTAACTGAGTATTAACAAAGTATATGATTAGGAATATCTTAAGGTGCTGTATTCCTTTCGGGTATTTTTGATTCATACGGCTTTAATCCTTTACGAACTTTGGTGTCTCATGTGGCCCAGTTGGTTCAAAGGTGGCGAAGGTGGCTAAAGTTTAGAACTTCAGCCTGGATTTTTCCTTTGACTCATATACTGACAGCAGACTGGCCTTTAAGAAAAATTTAATATCCGGCATTCGTGGCTTGCATATTGCTAGAAATAGCATGTTGAATATTTCTGAGTGGGCCACACGAGACGGTCACGAGACGGTCAGAGATCGGCCAAATCTCTAACTGAAAGCAATAAAGTCCGGCTAATAGCCATTCATAAAATGTGCAATTGGACGATGTATCGATTTAGTATAAATAAGTCAAAATGGTCTGTAAGATTTTGAAAAAACTGATTTCTTCAAAAATGGCCATTTTTTGACCTCAAAATAGTTTTTGGTTTATACTGCCTTGACCACTGGAGATAGCTCAAAGGTTGTAAAGGCAGAAATGTTCATTTTGGTGCCCTCTTTCCAGCCATAACAACCAATCCCGTGTCTTGTCTACTTACTGGAGGGATAAGGTTAAAAACCAAAACTTTCTTATCTTTTGGACTAAAAATACTGGACTGGTCTGAGAATGCTAAAGAGCACGAAAATAATGCATTTGGAAAGTTTCAGCCACTTTCATAAAGAATTGAAGCTTGTAGGGTCGAATTTACACAAAGCGATGCAGCACCTTAAGGTGCTGGTTTCCTTTCGGGTATTTTTGACTCACACGGCTTTAATCCTTTACGAAAATAGCTAAAACTTACGTAATAACCCATTTCCGTGCTCTTTAACATTCTGGGACCAGTCCCGTATTTTTAGTCCAAAAGATAGGAAAGTTTTGGTTTTTAACCTTTTTAACCTGGTTTTATTCTTCCAGTAAGTAGACAAGACACGGGATTGGTTGTTATGGCTGGAAAGAGAACACGAAAATGAACATTTTTGCTCTTACAACCTTTTTGTTGTCTCTAGTGGTTAAGTCAGTATAAGCAAAAAAACTGTTTTGAGGATCAAAAAATGGCCATTTTTGAGGAAATCAGTTTTTTCAAAATTACTGCCACATATTAAGGGCAAAGTTGGCTTATTTATGCTCGATCGATACAGCGTCCAAATGCTCATTTTATGAGTGCCTATTACCCGGATTTTATGGCTTTAAGCTAGAGATTTGGCCGAAAAACGATATTGGCAAAACTGCGACTATTTTGTTTCGAACATCGATTTCTCAAAAACTACTCGACGGATTCCGGATATTTTTGGCAGTATTGTAATTCGTACTTCTGCGGAAGGACGTTTTTCTTGGTTTGGGCTAAAACGTATCCAGTAGCAAGAAAACTCAATGAGAAGTTGCGAAATTTCGTGTTACCGTGCATTTGGACGATTTTCTCGATCGTTAAGACATGCTGAGCCGAATCCAAAAAAACGTCCCTCGGCCCATATGTCCTTCATATCATGGCACAAAATGAACTTTTGGCCGATTCTTCAGTTTTGAGAAATCGATGTTCAAAACTTTTTGGTCTGTATTCATCCTGTTAGATGTCGGCATGTCAGAGAATTTCTGCTATTGTTTTCCTAATTTTGCCAGTTTCATAAGCTCATGTGAATGTACAGATAATAAGCTTTAAAACGATGTATAAAGCTCTTTCCAACTCCCAGAATTGCGAAAGTTATAGCGTTTCAAAAAATGACCACAAAAGCACTGCACAAAAGGATACCACCACCTTAAGTTGACCTAAGCTAAGGTTAAGCTTAACTTGTAGATGACAACCTACAGTTTTGTATCTAAACGTCTATTTCGTTAAGGATTAAACGGATTAGATTAAAATTAATAAACACTAACAGCACCTTGGATTAAACAGATTAAAATTTAACCCAGCGAGTAAACTAAGTTAAACGGGTTAAATTTGATCCTATTTCATTAATGCACCAAGGATTAAAATTTTAAGCTAAGCATGTATCTTTCTTCATAATTTGGATAAAAATTGTGTTAATTTTAAATTCGGCATGATGAATCACTCTGGGCCTATTTCTTTAAAGATTAAAATAATCGGATTAAACAGACAAAAAATCAGCTTCATCAAAAAGACAAACAATCAAATCATAATAAACAAACAAATCAAACTATACCGTTTCGCTGATTGAATTTTTGGATTCAACGGGTCGAAATTAGTCTATATACGAAGTTTTGTCCAATTTGGACCAAAATTTCGTGATTTATTGTCGTATCCGGTGCGAAAATAACCGGAAAAATCGGTGCTCGGAATCGCGGATAAAAAAAGTTAGTTTTTGGCACAATTGGTAGGCTACTTTCATTTTACCTGTTTTGTGACAGTTTTTTTACAGTTTTTGTGACCTAGACATTCGGTTACCGGACATGGGCCGGATGTGACCGGATTTTCGGAGATGTCTTGGGCCAAGGACCAATATGCTAGAGTATGAATTAATTGGCATTCTCTTTCCGAATCTGAAGGGTTTTTATCGATTTGGCATTCCGTAACCGGATATAGACCGGATATGATGGTTTTATCGGTAGACAATCCATGCGATGGTAAAACGAAATTATATATATGTATATATACACATATACATACATGGGTCTCCCCATGACATCGTTCGTGACATCGCTCACACTGTACACACATATACACATATACATACATGGGTCCCCCCATGACATCGTTCGTGACGTCATTCACACTGTACACACATATACACATATACATACATGGGTCCCCCCATGACATCGTTCGTAAAATCGCTCACACTGTACACACATATACACATATACATACATGGGTCCCCCCATGACATCGTTCATGACATCGCTCACACTGTACACACATATACACATATACATACATGGGTCCCCCCATGACATCGTTCGTGACGTCGTTCACACTGTACACACATATAAACATATACATACATGGGTCCCCCCATGACATCGTTCATGACATCGCTCACACTGTACACACATATGCACATATACATACATGGGTCCCCCCATGACATCGTTCGTGACGTCGTTCACACTGTACACACATATACACATATACATACATGGGTCCCCCCATGACATCGTTCGTGACGTCGTTCACACTGTACACACATATACACATATACATACATGGGTCCCCCCATGACATCGTTCATGACATCGCTCACACTGTACACACATATGCACATATACATACATGGGTCCCCCCATGACATCGTTCGTGACGTCGTTCACACTGTACACACATATACACATATACATACATGGGTCCCCCCATGACATCGTTCATGACGTCGTTCACACTGTACACACATATACACATATACATACATGGGTCCCCCCATGACATCGTTCGTGATGTCGTTCATACTGTACACACATATACACATATACACATATACATACATGGGTCCCCCCATGACATCGTTCATGACGTCGTTCACACTGTACACACATATACACATATACATACATGGGTCCCCCCATGACATCGTTCGTGACGTCGTTCACACTGTACACACATATACACATATACATACATGGGTCCCTCCATGAGATCGTTCGTGACATCGCTCACACACACATATACATACATGGGTCCCCCCATGACGTCGTTCGTGACATCGCTCACACTGTACACACATATATATGCAGATATACGTACATGGGTCCTCCCCATGACATCGTTCGTGACATGGTTCCCACTATACGCGTATACATACCTAGGCACTATTCACACTACACAATCCAGTTTCGCTGAATGTGACTTTTTAATGTGTAAAACGGGGGGGGGGTGACTCTCCCTCCCCTCTCGGACGATGTGTACATACTTACGTACTTTCCTACCACGTTTGATACGAACTGTACATACATATATGAACAATGTACACACCTGATGCCATCATGTACATACCTTCCCCGCCATATGTACATGCCTGCCTCTCCTGCCATCGCATGGAAGGGTGACCGTTTTATCGGATTTTCCTCCTCCTGAGGTTTCTAAAAATATATACTTTATATAGACTGACTTCAAAGGTTAACTCACGACAAGCGCTCACAGTTCGGTTCCAAGAATTTTTGGTCAGACTTTAGTTGTAAATGCAAAAGACGGATTAAACGGATTAGAATTAAACTTTAAAGGAACAACGATTAAACAAGTCGGATTAAAATTAACTCTTATATTTTTTAATCCGAAGTGAGAATAAAATAAGTAACTTAACGCGAATGTTCTCCCGTTTGGGGGGGATCGACAAGCATACCCCTCCCCCCTCCGTTTGGTGGGGGGGTAGCCGAAAGTGGTCCCCGTTTGGTGAGGGGGGGGGTAGCCAAAAGTGGTCCCCGTTTGGGGGGGGGGGTCGCTGAAAGGGGTTCCCGTTTGGGGGGGTCCAAGCAGGCTAAGTTTTGCTTATTCTGATTGGCTGTTGGTGACCCCCCAAATGGGGACCTCTTTCAGCGACCCCCCCCCCCAAACGGGGACCCATTTTCGAATAGAACAAAAACTACCGTAATCCTCTGCTCTACCCCCCCCCCACACCAAACGGAGGGGGGGGGGTTTCTGCAATCTGATTGGCTGTTGGCTAGCCCCCCCACCAAACGGGGACCTCTTTTCTGGTACCCGCCACCAAACGGAGGGGGGGTATGCAATGTCGATTTGGTCGACCCCCCCCCCAAACGGGGGAACATTCGCGTATTGTGGGCGGAGCACCGTTACGCAATGCAGTGAAGAGAAGCCCTCTAGTGGCTTACTCTTCTTCTTAATAATAGTGCAATTATGCACTGTTGCTCCCATCCTTCCCAGACCACCACCCTTCCGGGACCACTACCCGTATAATTGAACCTTGCGACTATTCCTACACCCTCCATTATGTAGTTTAATCTGGCTAAGCTATAGTAATTATGTATCTAATTGGTTTTTAATCGAGCCCTTCCTCATCGCCTTGTGTCTTTTCAGACAGTACCACCGTGCCCACGGCAGTATTCTTTTTAATTGCTCGCTTTAGGGCTTCTTCCTCGCTCGAAAATTTATGCTCGTAGTCTGCTTGCTCGTCCATAACCTTTTCAAGGAGTGGGTCGTCGAGAAACTGTTTGCAACGTTCCTCCCGCCCTAAGTAAGGTTCTAGAAAACAAAAAATATAAAGTCTAAAAAGTTAAAAACTGATTTAAAATTTCAAGAAAAGAAACAATTCTGCAGTTTGTGATCACACTCTAGATATTTACTCTGATCAAATTGCTGAGCTGAGACGTTCAAATGTGGTCTCAAATCTCAAATTTAGCATAAAAGCAAATGAAGTAGAAATCACATAGAGCTTTAGATAATACTAAAAACTGCAATAGTTTAATACTTTTACTCTATGGACTGTAACGATTATGCATTTCTTTTATTTCTTTTATCACTCCATCTAATTTAACTCCAAAAACTCATAAAAAGCAGCAACGGCAGTAGTATGATAATGGGAGGTCTGGTGCCTACGACACGTTTTACACACCACCGGTATATATGAAATATAATAAATGCCAACGACAAGAACCACCACAGCAAGACCGTACAGTATCTCTGGTTAAAACGTCTACAGTAATCCCTTCAGAGAAGCCGTTGCACATCAATAAAAGGTTTGATGAATAAAAGGTGTCAAGGAATTCTGATGGAATGCAAACAAGTCACTAGAAATGAGATTGAAATGAAATGGGACGCTAATTAGACGAAGCACTGTGAAACTGGCTAGAACGAACCATAGAATCAAAAATGATTAGAAAGAAAGGGGATACCTGCTTTGATATTCTGTTGACGTCAAGACCGAGCTAGCAGAAACTAATTTGCAGCTCAAAGCTAAACTCTTCAAGCCAGTTGCACACACACAGCAGAGACAAATAAAAAAGGAGACCGTTTGCAGTATGATTAATTGTCCTTTCACAACGTTGAGGTAATCCTTGCTTTGAAAGCGACATATGTTGCGCCAACACGATATCAAATAAAGTTTTAATAACAAAAATCAGTTTTGAGTCAGCTATTTAGTGAAATAACAGATATCATAATGACGAATGGGATGTTTTGATAGAAAATGTGCCACTTTCATTGCTAGCTAGTTAAGCTGCTTCCTCAAATAGTTTCTAAGGCCTTGTTATGCGTAATTTAAAAATTCAAAAATTCTAATTAGCGAAGTCAGCTGCTTAGCTGGCAATATCTGTTGCGATATCATTAATAACTTTCCTTGCACATCCTCACCTTTACAAAAGCATAGAAATTGTTGATCGAATCTCAGGCGATAATTTGGATGCTGAATAAAAGACCAACAGTTCCCGATTAGGTTCCGTTTAGATTCAGTACTACCTCTTGAAGTGTTGTTTCAAAGACAGGGATATCAAATAATGCTTAGGTGGATACTTTATGTTACGTAGATACATAAAAATATGACATAATAAAAAAGATAAAAACCATATCTTTACCATACTTAAGGCCTTCTCGCGCGCGAATTAAAGGAGTACAGTTAAATTTAACTCAATTAACCCTGCAACCGAGTTAAAATGAGCTGTTTAAACCTGTGTGTGAGAAAAAGTGAGCTAACTATAACTCATTTATCTGGATTAACACATTGCGCGCGAAAAGGCACTCAGTATGAGGTGATAAATAAAGAATTGCAGCGTCGAAGATGTTTAAACTTATTTGCAGTTTTCGTTGAGCCCTCATGAAGTCGTCAGCTTTGAAATTTAGTTAAAGCTTAAAAAATTCTGCCTCGAAATTTTGTTCTAATTTTGCACAAAATGGAAACTATCAGAGCCATCACAGCATTAAAGAAGGTTCAAGAAGGTTGAAGGTTCAAGTAATTTGGCGGAATTTCTGAATTTGGCGTGAACTACGACCGGCGCTAGATTCATTTGAATGCAGCGCTCAGACAGGGCTCGAAATCATGAAATCTTTACTCAAAATCTAAGAAAACATTGTCGTCTTCTGCACGTCAAAGAATGACACATCACCTAATTTTCAGTCGGTTATTCCTAACCTAATTTGCATATTCATGTCTGTAGGAAAGTCGTGTATAAGGGGAAAGAAAATCCTCGAAGGCATAGTCAAATACTGTTTGTCAGCAGCAGCGTGTCATAGCAGATCATTGCGCATTCTGAGCTCTGATCACCTTTCTCTTTAATCTTGGACCCATTGCTCCCATTTCTTGAACGAAGGAGCCAGTAAGAAAGTTATAGATGAATGAAACAACATCTTCCAAAATTACCAAAGGGGATGCATTCTGGTTTTAATAATTATGAACGTGAATGAATGTCTTGTGCCTAACTTTCTGTTTTCATAATCCTCAAACAGGTTTATTGGAATTAAATTTTGAAATGAAAAAAATCAAATCGATGGATTTTTAGTGTCACCATATTTGCTCAAAGACGTAAAATTTTATGTCCTGCTTGATGGCAATTAATTGAGTGAGATTGGCGAGTAAGCAGAGCCCAGAATACATAACCAGAGAAGCGTACAGCGACAGACGGCACAATTATGCTACTTTTGTAGGGTCTAAGGGAACATCGGCAATGAAACTGTTAACATAATTTTCCCAATCAGTTTCAGCATTTCTTTTCATTTTGAAGTTTGGGTGAAGCAGTCAATTTGCCCGGAGAAGAGCTATAATTTTAGGAAAATCTTGACGATCATTACGTAATCTCCCTAATATTGGGTCATCGATTAATTTGAACTCATCTAGGCTAGAAAGCGTCGTCGTGGTGGGAACCAGGTAACACATACTCAAATGGAATTCCAACCAAAAGTTAATTGTCCCTAGCTTTGCAAGATTTCACTTTCATACCAATCTTTTTTACCTACAGGAAGCAAAAAACCAGAAAATTTGTGTACAAAACTTAATAAATTTGTAGTAAACTTTGTAGTAAACCCCAATAATGCGCATATTTTTGTTCTGCTTAGCAGCTGCTCAATTCAAACGTCGCCTTAATTGTCAGAAATGTGAGATATTGAAAATTCGGAATTCGGGGTTTTATTCACGGAAAATCTAAAAGTTTTAGTTTTCGCCAAATTTTTAACGCAAACCAAATTTTTCTTCAACGATCGAACAGTGTTGGGCGCGGGCCGCGGGTACCCGCGGGTACCCGCGGGTACCCGCGGGGCGGGGCGGGGCGGGCCAAAACTTAGTACCCGCAGTGGCCCGCGCGGGCCTATGCGGGCCGATTTTTTGTGAGACAGGGTAAGAAAGTTTGAATTTTTCACGAATTCTAACATTATAATGGAACTTTTCCTCATTGAAATATATTTTGTCTTCCTTATCTTCCTTTTCCCACTTCTCTTTTCCTTATAATTTTGAATATTACTCATTTACCATTTTCTGCAGCTAATAAGCGGCGCTTGGTCTTGGTGGACTCGATTTATTCAAATGGAAAGCAAGTGTTTACGATCTTTGTCTGCTCTTGCCACCTTAGGCCGTGTTACCCTATTTTTTAATAGTTATCAATTTATCAGCGTTGCTTGGTTGGTCGAGTTGGTCGGTTCCTTTAGAGCGTCGTTTGCAAACGAAGTAGTTCTCTCAAATTTCAGAATTGGAAAGAGATCTAGTTTTGCTTACAAGGAAACATTTTACTGGCGACATAAAACAAGCAAAGGTATTTTCCAGCTTTTCAGACAGACCAGTTAAATTACAGACTGCACTGACAGTCTTTAAACACCAATTTCTCCTTTGACTTGACCAATGAGAATTTTGTGTGTTCATAACACGTAAACAGCAAATTTTAGATGTTTTAAATTTGCTAAATTTCTGCACTTTAAGCATACTGTCACACAGAAAACGTTTTGTTGGGTTTAAAAACCCGGACCCATCTTAGTGGACAATTGGCCATTTGACGAAATTGAAAATTTGGCTTGAATTTTACTTGATTTCGGTCACCTGGGCAACACATAGAAAGATAGATAAAAGGTAAAATTCATACCGCATTGACCAGGAGGCTCTACTGAGCTAAGAATTGCATGAATCTTCCTTTTGCTGCTATAAAAAATTTATCTTGAAATTTGGGTCTTTTCTCGGACATGGAGTTTTCCCCACCGAGTCTAGGTGACCCCCAGGTCGCACCACAGGCCGGCACTACAGTCAAATCGCACATGCCACCGCAAAATTTAATACATATCCTCTGTGTAACTGTAACTGTAATTCGTTTTGGGCAATGTTTTCCAGTAGTTTAGTATGGCACTTCAAAATTCACCGAAATTTTCAAAGTCCCAAGAAAATAGCTGAGAAGCAGCGGGGGGGCTACAATAATACAATCGCTAGGCCAAAATTCTTACATTAGAAGGCAATAAAAATTTGAAAAACGCACGACTGCAGCCATATGAATGCTTTTCAAAACAACAATCGCGCTTATATGGCAGTTTCTATGGAAAAACGACGAATAATCAATGAAAGTAGCAATTATTTAATGCTATGATGCTTGCATAACCTAAATTTAGTTGCGGGCCGCCGCGGGCGGAATTTTATTGATGCGGGCCGCGGGCCGGCCCTGTGCGGGCCAAAAATCTGAGCGCGGGCTGCGGGGCGGGTGCGGGCCGCAAATTTCGGCCCGCGTCCAACACTGCGATCGAATATGGCTAGTCCACTGCACATCTTTGCTCTCAGAAGTTTTTCAAGAGAATGCACCCAATTGCCGGTATACCAGATTTTTAAATTTCCTGACAAATTTCCTGAGAAATTTCCTGACAAGCCTATGGAACAGAGGAAATGGGACAGGGACAAAGTAAATTCTCATTGCGATTCCCTGGGTGTCCCGCGCTCCGCTGTTGCCTCAAATTTTCGTGAAGGCAAAATTTCCGGGAAAAGAATTATTAAGATCTGTTTTCAGGACCGCCATAGGACCGAGAGATCCGTATTTTGAAGCGGGGCTGCTGGTTTGCTACAGCGCGGCAAGGATCACGCTGATGCTCCCTTAAGCCTTTTATTAGACCTGATTTAACGGAATCTGAGCAGGCTGCAGACCTGAAGCTGAGAACCGAGTTGCAAAAACGAAGAAACGAAGAAAAGAAAGATGTGATTATTCGTCACGGAAAAATTATCGAACGCCCAAAGCCGGTAGAGCCAAAGGAAAACTAATATATATGTCCCAATCGAAATCCCGATACAAATGTGTTTCTTTCTTTTTGCATATTAAATTTGCCGATGTCTGTTATGAAGTGTCTCAAAGAGTTAACCATTTCTTCTTTTTACGGAAACGAGGTTATTTGGTGACATCCCTAATGCTTTTTTGATACTATTTTTCTGAGCCATTGTGTTATTCGTGGTGATGATAGCTGGAGGAGGGGAGCTAGCGGGGGACTTGCCATGTTGATTCCCGTCCAATATGAGTTTAATATTGTTGAAACATTAGCTAACAGTTCTTTGATTTGAGTTAATTTTCTTTCACATTTATTGTTCAAAAATGAAAGCCTAAGATTATGTGTTTGCTATACACCTTCAGCCGACAAAGCAGAGTCCACTCATAAATTGATTGGAGTTCTTCGTCAGCATTTTTTGTTTAATCAAACCGTTTTTCTTTTTGGTGATTTATCTGCCCTTCGACCAAATAGCAATCAAATGACAACATGCCAGCAATTGAAGCCCAATTTTATAATAACACATTAGAACTAGGTGTAACTCAATGACTGACCTGTCCAACTCGTTTAAGAGGAAATATTCAAGACGTAGTACTTATGTAGCTGGGCTGGTGGACCAAGAAGAAACCGAGGACAAGCCCGAACGGGAGGCGTCAGGCACCCTTGTACCCACGAAACCAGGACCTAGAAGAAGAGCAGGGAAGAGGGAGGTTCAGCTTTTCACTCACCATTGAAAGTAAAGAATTGGTCCCGCCGGGGATCGAACCACGGCCCTTCTGCTCAGAGTCAGACATGCTAACCACTACACCACGGGACCATCAGCTGAACTCCCATTGCAAGCTTATTAATCTTTCCTATGCCTGCTTCCCTTACACTTACATCTGATCTAATTCTAATATCAAATTTAACTTGCAAACTGTCTACATTAAGTACTGATGATTTTATGGTTGAAGTGCAAATTGGTTCACTTGTCGCACAGGTGGAAGGCCGAATTTCGGAAAATTTTATAATTTTGGAAAAGTTAACTACGAGAGTCTTGAAAGTTTTCTGAGTTCCATAGACTGGGAAGAACTTTCTAATTCCACAGATGTAGTCGAAATTTGGAATTTTAAATCAGACGAACTATATTTGATGCAATCAAGCGGTATGTGCCTTTATGTAGCTACAGTTACTCTCGTTTTATTTGGTCCGGCCACACTTAAGCCTGGTTCACACTGCCGAAGTTTTAAGTTTTAAGGTTTTAAGTTTTAACGTTTTTAGTTTTAAGAAATTTATTTTAGCAAGGATTGATTCACACTGGATTGCCAGTTTTAAGTTTTAACAGGGTAGGATTGCTCTAGCTGTCAATCAAAACGCTATGTTCTGCACTAAAATCCTTAAAACTAGTTTTAAGACTTGAACAATTTTCAAGTCCAGTTTTAAGTTTTAAGGAACTCTTAAAACTTAAAACTAAAAACTTAAAACTTAGTGTGAACACCGTCGCTTAAAACTTAAAACCTTAAAACTTTAAAACTGAGTTTTAAGGCGTCAGTGTGAACCGGCCTTAAAGCTACATAAACGACAACGAAGATTGCATAAAGTTTTCAAAAATCATCCATCAATTATTAATAAAGAAAAATGGCTTAGAGCAACGAAAATTGTTAGAAAGTGTAAGACGCTCGATTTATTTACTAGAGAACAGAAATTGCTAAATGATCGTAATGATAACAAATTTTGGAGATATATTCGATCTCGCTTTCATCCAGTGACTAATATTACGGTTATGTTAAAAGATGGCGCACCGATTACTGATAATATGGATAAGGCAAAGCTCTTAACCATTTTTACTTCTGTACTTAACCAAGATGATGGTGTACCTTTGGAAAATATGCCTGTTTCTCCTGTTCTAAATTTTCTCAGTACCAGTTGTACTCAAACACTTGAAGCAAATGCCATCTAAATTCAGCTCCGGTCCGTATAGCATTCCACAAGCTTTTCTTGTCAAACTCGCTACTGTATTAGCTAAGCCATTTTCAATTCTCTTTCAAAAATCAATGGAATCATCTCAATTACCGAGAGAATGGAAGTTGGCTAAAGTTCTTTCAATTCATAAAAACTCTCAACTCCTGCAACCAATTAGAAAACGGCTTTAGACATTCATTTTTGGGACAATTGCCGAGGGCTATTTTTCATGGATTCGAGTTTTGTCTTTTCGTTCGAGAGAAGCATCCAAACTTGAAAATTTTGACGAAGATCAGACACAATGTACATTTTTATCAAAATCTTGAGCTTACCTTATCACTAAAAGATTTCAGAAAAAATAGCCCTCGGGAAGACGTTTCTTTTGAAGTCTGAACTGGTTGCTTTTCCTTAGCTATCTCACATTTCGAGAAATTCGTGTTCAAAAATTGTTTTCCTGTTATCGCATGTTCAAGTCGAAGAGTTGAAATGAGACCTGTGTAACCTACCTAGCTGTAACAAGCACATTCTAAGCTTTAAAATGATATAAAAATTATCGTTGAACTCCAAGAATTGAGCAGATTACAGTCTTTCAAAATTTGCTGCAAATACCGAACCAGCACTTTAAGGTGGTAGTACCACTACCGGGGTGGACTTTGAACAGATGCTGTGAACTAAATACTTAATGAATCAGCTTGAGATTTGGCAAATTTGTTCTTTATCATGTTTTGCATCAGATGAGCTGATCTACGACGCTGCGGGGACTGGCTTGCTGTCTACACAATAGGAAATGTATTAAAAGCTTTAAATTTAAATATCTCCTTCAATCCTTTATGAAATCATTTGAGATTGTCAGTATATGGTTAGTTTACATATACGCTCAGGCCGTTTTTTAGTTTTTCGTAAAAGTGAGTTTTCCGTTTTTTAGCGTGTTTTGAAAATTTGTAAATTTTATATCTCGCTTAATATTGCGTTTTTCCAAAAACCAGGAAAACGGCCTGAGCGTATGCTGATGCAAAACATTTTTGCAAAATTTGGTCCATTTTGACTGAAGGAGTGACGAGAAAGTCAAAAACAAAAATTCTGTAATTTTTCATTGTTTGCTTTGGTTTTCGAAATTTCCAATGCTTTCAAGTAGCTGCAAAGTGCTTTCTATTAAATAATGCGCATAAATAACGCAAAAGGAACCGTTAAAAGCCAATAGATTTAATTTTCGGATATACTGTTTTACTTTACATTATGTGTGCAAACGGTCAACGTAATTCAGCAATATCAGCTATATAACAGTGTAAAGATATTTGTTTGCCAGTAAACGGATAATTTAAATTAAATAAGATTTGCTAGGTTCGTGAGTGTGCGCATACTAGACTCGTAGACTCGTCCCTAAACTCGCTATGACTTCCTAACCGACTACAGCAGGCGCCGGCAGTCTATATAGTACCGTGAGTTTACTGTTTTATAACAAAATTATAAAGTTACAGAATAGCAAACATCAACTTTTAGTTCGAAATATAAACTTTACAGAAGGACAAATGACATTGACAAAGTATACAAAAGAACAAACCCAAGGCTTACGCCAAAAAGAAGAAGAAAAGGGTCACCCAAAGTAAGAGGGACTAGAGTCCCCCAATCCAAAACCTAAAGGGAAAAGCCCCCGTTGAATAGCGAAAACCTGCTGGAAGAGCCGCCGCTCTGTGTGACAAACTTGAGGAGACTGAATTCTCGTTATCTTTCAATGGCGGACACAAAATTAGCTAGGAACCGAGGTTCCTACACAGAAGGACAATTTTACGTTTATCGTTCATAAAGATAACACTGCATTTTGAGTGATTTAGATGAAAATCAAGGAGAATAACCGAAAATAGTTCACAACAGCTATTCAGCTTCAACCGCTTGTAACTTTTGATAGAAACCACGTACTGAAGAGATATGCACATCATTTTAAAGCTCTTTTTGCGCTCTTTCAAGTAGTTCAGTAAAATTTAATGTACGAAACTTAAATAAAATTTTGACTATTTGCGCATGCGCAAAGCCACGATGGTAGCTAGCCAATTATGCATTCTCTGACACCAAGATTTTGCGCAAAGATAGTTTGCCAACCAGTTTTGCTTATCCAATGTTTTGTCAAGATAGCTTCATCCATGGAAAAATTAAGTAGAAAATACCGGTAGTGGTACTACCACCTTAAGTGCTGAGCGAAACTACTCAAAAGTTAAACTCGATGTGCAGGACAAATGTAACAAAATTTTGTGTGAAAATGAGCAGAATCCGTGACCATTAAATTTTTCATGGTGGATCCCCCCTATGTTGCCAATTTTGATCCATGTTTATAATTCTAAGGCAATGTATTAATGTGAGAAGTCCATACGGTTATATAAGAATCCCAAGTGTAAGACAGCTTGATAACAAATAAATACAACAATGAATTTTCTGAAAACTGAACTGGAATGTTGACGAAAGGAACTGAACGTCGTTAGGGAATATTTTTCTGAATAAAAGACTGCTTTATCTCAAGAATGAATGGGGGCCTCCCCCTTGCCTCTTAAGCTCAAACAACATTTCAACGCTCTAGAAACGGGCTAATTTGAGCAGCTCAAAAGCTTCAAGCTATCTCTTCCTCTTGAAAAGATACAGCCAGAAGTGCAACAGCCCTTGAAAGCACACAAGAAGAAACAGAATGATTGGGAAAACAACTGTACATTTCAGCAGGAATAATATTAATACCTACATCTGCCTAAAGCGGCAGTGAACTTCAACAAGTGGTCTGGTTTTGGGAAGCTCGGTTTTTCGGAAAATCAAAATATTTCTAGATCTGCAACCTCAAAAAGAGCTGTCTTTGCATATTTTTATGAAATTGGCGCATTTTTGCCATAAAAACTGGAAAAAGCTGCTTTTCTTTTATCACTTATGTTGAAACGGATTAGAACTGATCAAAAATCGGAAAAATCTAATACAACAGTCTCCTAGCTAGCTCAAGAATCTAAGCTGTTGCATTCAAGAAAATTTACACCTTTAAGAAAATGTGATCTTGAAGCGCAATTGTATACACAAAACAGACAATATAAAAAGCTAAATCGTTTAATTGAAAGCTTACACTTTGAAGTGGGTAAGAAACTGTTTTCTAGCAAATTGGTTTACCGACCAACCAATGGGGTAAATGATGCTTTAAGCATCGTTGCTTATACTCAGTAAAGCCCGGTTCACGATGGAGTGCTTTGTGCTTTGTGCTTTTGCCATCTGTGCTTTGTGCTTTGTGCTCAGTGCTCAGAAGACAGTGCTTTGTGCTTTGTGCTCAGGAGACTGAAGACATATAGTTCACGATGACAAAGCACAGTCACGAAAAGTCAAGTCACGTGACATGGGAATTATTCAAAAATTAAATATATAACCAACACTGCGAAACGTTTTATGGTGCTGGTTTCCTTTCGGGTATTTTTGACTCCTACGACTTTAATCCTTTACGCAAACATTTAATCCGTGCTCTTTAACATTTTAGGACCAGTCCCGTATTCTTAGGCCAAAAGATAAGGAAGTTTTGGTTTTTGGCCTTAAGCTCCCAGTAGGTAGACAAGACACGGGATTGGTTGGTGTGGCTGGAAAGAGGACTCGAAAATGAACATTTTTGCTCTTAAAACCTTTGAGCTATCTCCAGTGGTTAAGTCAGTATAAGGAAAAAACTGTTTTTAGGGTCAAAAGTGGCCGCTTTCGAGGAAATCAGTTTTTTCAAAATTACTGCCACATGTTAAGGACAAAATTGACTTAGTTATACTCAATCGATACATCGTCCAAATGCACATTTTATGAATGGCTATTAGCCGGACTTTATTGCTTTCAGTTAGAGATTTGGCCGAAAAACCATTTTGGCAAAACTGCGATTATTTTGTTTCGAACATCGACTTCTCAAAAACTACACGACGGATTCCGGAGATTTTCGGCAGAATCGAAATTCGCACTTCTGCGGAGGGACGTTTTTCTTGGTTTGGGCTAAAACATATTGAGTAGCAAGAAAACTCAATGCGAAGTTGCGAAATTTCGTGTTACTGTGCATTTGGCCGATTTTCTCGACCGTTAAGACCTACTGAGCCAAATCCAAAAAACGTCCCTCGGCCCATATGTCCTTCACATCGTGGTACAAAAAGAACTTTTGGCCGATTCTTCAGTTTTGAGAAATCGATGTTCAAAAACTTTTGGTCTATATTCGTCCTGTTAGATGTCAGCTTGTCAGAAAATGTCTGCTATTTTTTTGCTAATTTTGCCAGTTCTGTAAGCTCATGTGAATGTACAGATAATAAGCTTTAAAACGATGTATAAAGCCCTTTGCAACTCCCGAAATTGCGAAAGTTATAGCGTTTTAAAAAATCACCACAAAAGCACTGCACAAAAGGATACCACCACCTTAAGATTAGCTAATTATAACTGTAATTACTTAAAAATTAAATAACAAAATATTTCTGTATGTATTGCTTTTCCGATCTAATTTTTAATTAATTGGCACAGGACTATATATGTTTGAATTTAATACTCATTTATGAAAGTGTTTGTTCCGACGGATAAAAAATTATCCACTATTTATGTTTTTACTTTGGTAGGCACTGTCTTCTCAAAAATTGTTAAATATTTTATAAGACTACTGCAGCTCTTTTCCTTAATCTTTTCTTGTTCTTTGTTCCAGCTAATCAGCGAAGAGATTGGCTTAATTTGATTGGAAAGCACAAAAGCACGAAGTAAAATGTTCAACATTGTTGAAGGTTCTCAAAGCACACCAAAAGCACAAAAGCACAATATATATAGATCCTATGTATGTCGGAATCGAACCCACAACCATTCGCCTCGCAGTTGAGAGCACTAACCACCCGGCCTTCGGCGCACAAATGAAATCGATCTAAAACGATTTGTTAAAGAAAAGAAGAAAGTGTGACTAGCAAAATGCTTAGTTTCGGTCAGTGAACCGTTCTTCACATTTTTGCTGTTGCTTTGTCAGTATTTGTTGTGTTTTCTTTTTTGCGAGAGATTACTGTGATCAAGAACACAGAATATCATTGATCTGGCTTTGTCAAATTTTGTCTATCCATAGGTGTTTGTGTTTATTCTAACGTGAAGTTATGATCATATACAGCAGCATTTTTCGTTTGGCAGGTTTCGATATTCGATTCATGATTCATGATTCGCAAAAAAGGAAGCACAACAAAAACAGACAAAGCAACGGCAAAAAAGTGAAGAACGGTTCACTGACCGAACCTAAGCATTTTGCTAGTTACACTTTCTTTTTTTCTTTAACAAATCGTTTTAGATCGCTTTCATTTGTGCGCCGATAGCCAGGTGGTTAGTGCTCTCGACTGTGAATCGAAAGGTTACGGGTTCGATTCCCACCGGCACCAAAGACTTTTGCTTGCAGACACCTGCAGCCCCCCCCCCAAAGGCGCGAGTTGCTGTTGGGTGAGGTGGAATGCATTATACGCACACCACAGATATTGCTGAACGTAAAACAATGACGAAATAATAACGAAATTAAATAGAGGTAGAGGCACCTTCCAGACTGTGCCAAGTCCTAAATTTAATTTAAGGAAATTAAAATGAAGCAATGTAGAAATAATAACGAAATTAAATTTAAGATTTGATACGTCCACGGTGCCTATTTTTAATTTACAACAAACAAGTTACCCAGTTTACAAACAAGGGGAATAAATACCGCCGTAGTGTTTGAAATTTATGTGTTCAATGTTTTGTTTCTTTTGCTTAGAACATATTGTTCTACTGTACTGTGACGCTAGCATTTGACTAGTTTAAACTCCCCAACATTTGGGGTTTCTGAGACAAAAGAATGACAGTATTTTATTGGAAAGTATTTATTGGAAAATATTCAATTGTGAAAGTAAAATTTTGCCGGCAGAAGGATTCGATCTTCGCCCAGACCAGTGCTAAGCGGACACTCTAACCACTGCAAAAACTCTGACATTAACGACTATTTAATTTATTGACTAAACCGCTAGAAAGAAAATTATGATTAAATTATATCTATGTTTATTATAAACAATTTATTCTGTGTAAATTCTAAAGCAAAGTAGACACTAATGCAAGAAATACAGTGCAAGCGCAAAATCAATCTTTTCACACGAAAATTTTAATGGCAGTATTAGCTATATTTATTGATCGGTTAAACCTCTGCCAATCAAGTTACAGGCAAATAACGCCCGGTTTTCGGTAATATGAAAAAAGGCAGACAGTGATCGTTTGCAAAACAATTTACAGAGCAAAGAAATTGAAGAAAATGGACTATAACAATGCTGTAAAAATTGCAAAATCATAGAAAAACTGCTGGGCAAAAAAACCTGCGTACTAGGGACATGTGTTGAAGATAGGACCAAAATCCTCCGCGCCAAACAATTTAAATGCAAAACATAGAAATTCAGATGGGTCAACCCATTACAAGTATACCGCCCCCGGCGGTATAAAAATCTTCATTTATTTTTGTTTGTTGTTGATTCATTATTGTCCCCCGTTAGCAATGCATAATACGCATACCACAGATATTGCTGAAAGTAAAACAATGAGGAAATAATAACGAAATTAAATAGAGATAGAGGCACCTTCCAAACGGCGCCAAATCCAAATTTAACGAAATTAAAATGAGGTAGAGACACCTTCCACAAAGAGATTCCAGTGAGATTCAAACTCACGTATCGCACGGATTTGTACAACGAAGCCTTATGTTAAACAGCAGATTCCAGTGAGATTCGAACTCACGCATCACAGTGATTAGAACACCGACGACTTCACCACTAGAATCTGTTTGAACTGAAAGCTCGGCCAAAATTTCTTTTTGTGCCATGATATGAAGTACCGATGGGCCGAGGGACGTTTTCTTGGATTTGGCTCAGCAAGTGTTAACGGTCGACAAAATCGGCCAAATGCACTGTAACACGAAATGTCGCATGTTTGCGATGAGCTTTCTTGGTACTTGATTACGTTTTAGTCCAAACCAAGAAAATTTCGACTCTGCCAAAAATCGCCGGAATCCGTCTGTAGCCGTCTTCCCCACGGCTACCCGGAGAGACTTAAACTCCAAAACCCTACACCACAGCTTTTCTCTACTTTACTGTTAGTATAAGTATCCACACTCACCGAAACACACTAGGGAGTCACGAATACTGCTCCAATCATAGCCAAACCAAAACGTAAACTAATCGTAACGAAGTAGTTGCGCCCCCCCCCGACTTAGAGACTTCTCCTTTCATAGTCAATTGCCTCTTGCATCACTCTATTCGCCCTTTCCTAAGGCCTTTCGATCTAAATGTCACGGCTCCACAACAACAACCCTGACCTTTCTTTATCTTAATGTCAACTCAGGGTTCTTACTCTGACCTTCTCTCAATAAAGATCAGACCTCCGATCCTAATTAAATTTGACGCAATCATTGACGCAATCATTTTGTTGTTTATCAAAATCTTGCCCTTCTACGGTCTACTATCTTAAAGATTTTTAACTAGTCACCTACCCACCACTTGGTTACACGTCGAGTAGTTTTTGAGAAACCGTTGTTCGAAACAAAATAGTCGCAGTTTTGCCAATATCGTTTTTCGGCGAAATCTCTAGCTTAAAGCAACGAATCCCAGCTAATAGGCATTGATAAAGTGTGCAATTAGACCGTGCATCGATTGAGTATACATAAGCCAAATTTATCTGTAAGATTTGGCAGTAATTTTGAAAAAACTGATTTGCTCGAAAATGGCTGTTTTTTGACCCCAAAAATGGTTTTCGGCTTATACTGACTTAACCACTGGAGATAGCTCAAAGGTTATAAAAGCAAAAATGTTCATTTACGTGTCGACTTTCCAGCCATAGCAACCAATCCCGTGTCTATCTTTCTAACCAAACTTTCTTATCTTTTGGCCTACAAATACGGGACTGGTCCCAGAATGTTAAGGAGCACGAAAATGGGTTATTACGTAAGTTTTAGCTATTTTCGTAAAGGATTAAAGCCGTGTGAGTCAAAAATACCCGAAAGGAAACCAGCACCTTAAGGTGCTGCATCGCTTTGTGTAAATTCGACCCTACAAGCTTCAATTCTTTATGAAAGTGGCTGAAACTTTCCAAATGCATTATTTTCGTGCTCTTTAGCATTCTCAGACCAGTCCAGTATTTTTAGTCCAAAAGATAAGAAAGTTTTGGTTTTTAACCTTATCCCTCCAGTAAGTAGACAAGACACGGGATTGGTTGTTATGGCTGGAAAGAGGGCACCAAAATGAACATTTCTGCCTTTACAACCTTTGAGCTATCTCCAGTGGTCAAGGCAGTATAAACCAAAAACTATTTTGAGGTCAAAAAATGGCCATTTTTGAAGAAATCAGGTTTTTTCAAAATCTTACAGACCATTTTGACTTATTTATACTAAATCGATACATCGTCCAATTGCACATTTTATCAATGCCTATTTGCTGGAGTTCGTTGCTATAAGCTAGGGAATTCGCAGAAAAACCATTTTAGCAAAACTGCAATTATTTTGTTTTGATCATCGCTTTCTGAAAAACTAATTAATGGATTCGCGTGATTTTTGGCAGAAATGAAAATTCGCATTATTGCGGAGGGAGATTTTTCTCGGTTTGAGCAAAAACGTGTCCAGTTGCGAGAAAAATGAATACAAAGTTGCAAAATTTCCTGTCATTGCACATTTGCCGGATTTTCTGGAGTATTGAGACTTGTTGAACCAAATCCAAAAAATGTCCCTCGGCCCATATGTCCTTCATATTGTGGCAGAAGAAAAACTTTTGGCTGATTCTACAGTTTTGAGAAATCGATGTTCAAAAAGTTTTGGTCTATATTCAGCCTGTCAGATGTCAGTTTGTCAGAAACTTTTTGCTAGTTTTGTGCTAACTTTGCTAGTTTCGTAAGCTCATGTGAATGTACAGATTGGAAGCTTTAAAACGATGTATAAAGCTCTTTCCAACTCCCAAAATTGCAAAAGTTATAGCATTTCAAACCTCACCATAAAAGCACTGCACAAAAGGATACCACCACGTTAAAGCCTGGTTCACACTGGTGTCCTATGTCTCATGTCTTATGTTTTATGTCTTAAGACAGAACCGTTCACACTGCTGTCTTATGTCTCTTGTCTTGACTTGACTTGACAATGGCTACACTAGCTGCAATGTTATGTTATGTTATGTTTGTTATGTTTATTGCCAGAGTACAGGCATACACAGATACAAATTAGGCAGGTCATGCCAAAATACAACAGAAACACACTTACAATACCCGACCTGTAGTCTGAGGATGGGACAGAGCCCAATTATGGGGCTGCTGACGTCGCACCCTTAAGAAAATGTGACAAAATGTGACATTTCCATAGTAAACTTTTAAAACCAGAAAGAGTAGTTGCTGTTACAACTTCATTTGGTAAGCTATTCCAGATAGGTATAACTCTGTTGGAGAAAAAATTAAAACGGCACATTATTTGAGATGACTCTCTCTGCAATTTGCGCTCATGGCCACGGTTACTCACAGAAAGGCTTTCGGAGAAAAAATTTTGAAAATCAGTATCAACAAATGTTGCAGTAGTTTATATACCATAACTGAATCCTTTATGAGACGTCTTTCTTCTAAACTACGCACATTTAGGGCTTTCAATCTATTTGGATAACTTAAATTTTTTAAACCAGGCAATTGTTTAGTAAACTTTCTCTGAATCCCTTCAACAAGGTTGATATCTTTAACATAATGAGGCGACCAAACCTCTGAGGCATATTCAAGCTTAGGTATAACATAAACTGCGAACAACTTCATCATAAATTCTGCATTATTCGTTTCAAAACATCGTAATATTAGATTTGCAGTCTTTGCGGCTGAAACTGCAGCGGAAGAGCAATGCCTTTCAAATTTTAAATTGTTTTGTATGATTACACCCAAGTCTTTGGCACTCTCTACAGCTGCTAGTTGGCAACCAGAAAGACTGTGTGAAACACATGGATTTGCGCTGCCTATATGCAGGACCGTACATTTACTGACAGCAAGATTCAACTGCATCTTGACGAACCAGTCACTTAAATTACAAAGATCTTGTTGGAGTAATGCTGTGTCAGTTATTGTGTTAAAGGCTATATAAACTTTAGAGTCGTCAGCATAAAGTTTAATTTCAGAATTTAAAACCACATTTTCTAGATCACTAATATATACTAAGAATAGGATTGGACCTAATATGCTTCCTTGAGGAACACCTGATGAGATCATCAGAATTTGTACCTCTAAGTGAAACATATTGTTGTCTATTAGTCAAATAATCACGTATCCAATTGAACAAAAATTCAGGAACTTTGTAAGCAGACAGTTTCTCCATCAATTTATTGTGAGAGACACAATCAAAGGCTTTTGCAATGTCCATGTATATAACATCTATAAAATTCCCTTTATCAACAGCTTTAGTCCAATCATTCAAGCATTGAAGCAGCTGCGTAACAGTGGAACGGCCGGACCGAAATCCGTGGTGTTTTGTTGATATAAACTTGTTTTTTAATAAATATGTAGTTAGTGCTTTGGCAACAAAGGATTCCAAATACTTACTACACCCGACTAGTAAACTAATTGGTCTGTAGTTACTAAAATTTGACTTGTCTACTTTTTTAAAGACCGGTGTAATCTTGGCTACTTTCCAGTCTGATGGAATCTTACCCAAAGCTAAAGAAACCCTAAATATAGTAGACAAGGGAAACATATTGAAACGGCAATTTTCTTGAGAAAGAATTGAGGTAAATTGTCATAGCCAGCACTAAGCTTGGATTTGGACTTTAATATGCAGTCGTAAACATTTTTGTCCGTAATTATAATTTCAGGAAAAGGACAAACAGGCTGTTTTATTCTGCAATTTATGGACTTACCATCATCGGTGATGAAAACTGAAGTAAAGAAAGAGTTAAAAAGAGACGCTTTTTCGTGATCCTCGAACGCATAAGTATTTACTCCAGATTTTAGAAAAGGAATGTCTGATTTGATATTGAATTTAGACCTAAAAAATTCCAGTAAGTGTTTTGACAGTGCGAATTTAATATCATTTGTTCTCGGTGGAACAGATCGGGTCTTTTGAGATTTTTAGCTATTTTAATGCTAGTTTTCCACTTTCGACGATTTTCGGCTGATGGACACAATCAATATTTATGATACAGTCTTAATTGCCGCTGGGAAGCTTTTCGTGTGGCTTTAGACCATAGTTGTTTTCTAATGTTATTACGAACAACCATCCAGGGCACAAAATGTGATATAGCAGTATCTAGATGTGTTTTGAACGTTAGCCAGAAATCGTCGATAGTAGCGCATCTTTGAAATTCAGTTTGCCAACAAATACTCAGAAGATACCTGTTTATTTCAAAAAAGTTTGCCTTATGAAAGTTTCTAGTCGGAATAAAATTTGCAGTTGGCATTTGTTGCAAAGCTATATAACCTTTTACAATGTTATGATCGGAGTTTGAAAAGGGAATATCAACTTGAACTGCTGAAATAAGATTGGGTTCATTTGAAAGTAGTAGGTCGAGAATGTTACCCTGTTCATTAGTACTTTGAAGCACATGTTGTTGGAAACCCAAGGTTAAAATTTCAGTAGCGAAGGTTCAATCCGGCTCAGTTGTTGCAGTGATATTATCGGATTCCCATATTATGTTAGGGTAGTTAAAATCACCCATTAAAATAGTACGTACGTGGGAGTATTTTTGAATATGGCTACATAATGCTTCAGTTGAACTCTTGCTGTCAGTACTGGGCGACCGGTAGACCAGGCCAATATATGTGCAATCATTAGAATTGCTCAAGATTTTTACCCAGACAGCTTCAAAATAGTTATTTTTAACCTGTTCAACTTGAAGAAAATCCAAGTTTTTGGGAAGCAATAAAGCCACGCCACCCCCTCTCCCTATATTAGCATCACGGTTACAGCAAAGAACAGAATGAGTTACCAAAATTGAACCAAAAATAGCATCACCTAATTCATCAGACAACCATGTTTCAGTTATAGCAAAAATGTTATTTGTGTTATTAGAAACAAGATATTGCAAATCTACCAATTTAGAAACAATACTGAGTGAGTTTACGAGCATAAAGTTACTCAAACATCGGACTCCGGCGGTGGCCATTTCCCTGCAGTGGCTTTGTGATAATCTTCCCTCCTCGGATGATCAGGTTGGGTTCAATGTGATTGGTTTATCCCTTAAGACATAAGACAAAAGTTGAGCCTAGCCCAAGTCTGCTTTAAGACAAAAAACGTAAGACATAAGACACCAGTGTGAACCAGGCTTAAGGTACTGGTTACCTTTCGGGTATTTTTGACTCATACGGCTCTAATCTTCTGCGTAAATGGCTAAAACGTACGAAATAACCTATTTCCGTGCTCTTTAGCATTCTCGGACCAGTGCCCGTATTTTTAGGCCAAACGATAAGAAAGTTATGGTTTTTGGCCTTAGGCTCCCAGTAAGTAGACAAGACACGGGATTGGTTGTTATGGCTGGAAAGAGGACACGAATATGAATGAACATTTTTGCTGTTACAACCTTTGAGATGTCTCCAGTAGTTAAGTCACTATAAGCAAAAAACTGTTTTGAGGGTAAAAAATGGCTATTTTTGAGGAAATCAGTTTTTTCAAAATTACTGCCACATGTTAAGGACAAAGTTGGCTTATTTATACTCAATCGATACCTCTTCCAAATGCCTATTTTATGAATGCCTATTAGCCGGACTTTAATGCTTTAAGCTAGAGATTTGGCCGAAAAACGATATTGGCAAAACTGCGACTATTTTGTTTCGAACATCGATTTCTCAAAAACTACTCGCCGGATTCCGGATATTTTTGGCAGTATTGTAATTCGTACTTCTGCGGAGGGACGTTTTTCTTGGTTCGGGCTAAAACGTATTCAGTTGCAAGAAAACTCAATGCGAAGTTGCGAAATTTCGTGTTACCGTGCATATGGCCGATTTTCTTGACCGTTAAGACCTGCTGAGCCAAATCCAGGAAAACGTCCCTCGGCGCTTATGTCCTTCATATAGTTGCACAAAAAGAACTTTTGGCCGATTCTTCAGTTTTGAGAAATCTATGTTCAAAAATGTTTGGTCTATATTCATCCTGTTAGAAGTCAGCATGTCAGAAAATTTCTGCTACTTTAGATAATTTTGCCCGTTTCGTAAGCTATGGTTGTACACATAATAAGCTTTAAAACGATGTATAAAATTCTTTCCAACTCCCAAAATTGCGAAAGTTATAGCGTTTCAAAAAATCAACACAAAAGCACTGCACAAAAGAAAACCACCACCTTAAGAAGAGTCGGGTCGAAATCAGATGCCAGTAGAAACTCAACAATCGGCGAATTTTGTTATCATCTTGTGATGCAGTCTGAACAGAAGTGGGAATTAATTTCTTTGAAGTAATGGCTCTAATTTGCGGGGGTCAGCCGTTATCGTGCAGATCATATAATAACCTATATATATAACTAAGCCTATCGCCTATAACTATAGCCTATAATAACTAAGAGCTTGGAAAGTGTCGCACTCTTAGTTATTATGTACCCTTGTACAAGCGGGATTCAACAGAATAATTTACGCACCTTGTTGTTGTTGTTGCTATTGCCGGGCTACTTAGTCAAGAGGCTATATGAGGGCGCTAACCTTTGCCTTTCCCCATCAGTCATAGCTAGTATGACTCTCGCTTCGTCGCCTGAATGCTGTCCCACAGTGGGAAACTGGAGCAGACACCTTCTTGGCCTTTCGGCTCCGGTAGTAAGACATCCATGAACTGCTCATACGCAAGGTGGAGGAGCACAGCATCTTTCGACACTCCAACCCCAAGCGCAGATGGGGTGGGATCAGAGACAAACCCGGAAGGTTGTGTGATCCATTTTAAGTACATGACTCGTTTGCATCCAACACTCCCTCGCAGGAGGTAGACGGACCACATTGCAGAAGTGCTGGTATATCCCAAGGGGGTACCGTCCACCGGAAACTCCGCGCCCTACTCTTGACGATAAGTGGATTAAGGGTTCTTTAGCGTGCACTACCCCCAGCAAGGCAGCACACGGGCTCACCAATTTAACGCCTCATCCGACCGGCGGAGCAGTGACCAAAGTTTCTTGCTCAAGTTTACGCACCTTCAGATACGATATTGCAAAAGATTTCTCGAAGATCCAATTATTCATGAAATCGTGAACCACGAGCAATCGAAAAGAATATCAACCTTAGCTAGTAGCACACTCGTACTGTCTGAAAAGATATAACTGTCAGAAGACTTGGATAGGTTAGATTTGGGTAATATCAGAATAAATGAGTATGACTCTGAGTTTACTAGGTAAGTGAAGTAGCTACTTGTTCCACTTACATTATGTTTGAAACAAGATTGTAACATTGATTTTAGTTTTAAATTTAGGAATGACAGGAAGAGTCACTCTTTGACAATGTTTTAGCGAATCTTAACGGATTTAAAATTCTTAGAAATCGCTACAAGTCTTCATACTTTATAAATTATTGACCAAAAGTGTAAACAATTCGCAATTTTTGCTAATTTGGGGTAGAAGCTCTTAAAACTTTGGAAATTTTCAGGGGTAAACTCGTTGTCAAAGGCGGGGTAGACTCCCCCAGAATAGGACCCTCATGTTTATATATGTTACGAGCATATAGTGTTCCCATGCAAATAGTGTTCCTGTACAAATAGTAATCTGTACGGAAAATCGTGCAAATAGTAAATTTGTCGCCGCCGTCGTCAACCGTCGTGCAAATGCACTAAACTGTAATTTTCGAAACTTGTTTTAAAGATTTTTTTCCTTAAAAGTAATTACTTTTGAGTACATACATATATTGCTACATATTGCCAAAATCAGATCCAAATTTGATGAAACCTTCCAAAATAACTTCGTTTAGCGGACACCCTCCACACAATTCGAAAAGTCGACATTTTTGTTCAGAGAGGTCTTTGCCAGATTCAGGCATTCAGGCATTTTTTCCGTGCAAATTACTATTTGCGTAGGAACGCTATTTGCACGCAACACTATTTGCACTATTTGCTAAATTTATATATACAAAACATGCAGGCACGAAAACTGGCACACGTTTCTCCCATTGCTTCTCTTACTCAGCAGAATATTTCCACTGATTCAAAATGTGAATCAAAACCATCAAAATCAAAAATAACGATTCAGCCAAAGTATTGTTGATTCAATGCAGTTTGCAGTAGAAAATTGTAGTGGTTTGATACAGTTAGATTTTCTACACTACCGATTGATCTAATTCGATGCATCAAAAAATCAAAAGTCAAAATTCGCAACAAAATGTTTTGATTCGAATCAGATATCAAAAACAACAGTACCATTACTGCACATCAACCAGAAATGATTAAAATTGCACTAATTCCAAATTTACCAAATCGGTTAGCGTTTGCAGATGTTGAGCACGGGCTGTATGTCTATACCTGACTCCAAACTGCCAAGATCTTGCAGCATTTTCTGCAGTATAAGTTATCTATTTATATTGAACGCCTATTACAAGTTAGTGGAAGTTATTTTGGAACGTTTCATCATATTTGGTCTTGACATGGGCAAGAGTTTAAGTTGGAAGAGTAAGACACTCAGCGCTTCCTGATATATTTATTGTATATGGGATTCCTTCCTACACCGACAACACGTGGCGACGAGGTGACTTCTGTTGAATCCAGCGCTTGCCTTTGCCCCTTTGATGACATATTCAAGTACCCCAGGTCATCCACCTGTGCCTTGGAACACATGGACTAAATCGATGTCCAACTACCTTCTAGCCAGTGGAGCCATGCTGTTGAGTTTTGGGAACCAATTACGAGTGGCCCTGTTTGTGAGTCTGCTAGGAACAGAAGGCCAACGTGTGTTCTACACATTGCCTGGTTCTGATAATCCTGAACTAACCTTAGATGATGCGATCGCAAAGCCAGCTCATCACTTTGATCAACAGACGAATGTTGTGGGATCACTATTTCAGTTCAAACAACGTGCATAGGGTAGTGGTGAATCCGTCTATCACTGGGTCTCCGAGTTGCGATCGCTAGTTGTGGATTGCGATTACGGCCAGCTACAAGATTAGATGATAAGAGATCAAATAGTAGGAAAAGCGTCGTCGCCGAAAGTCACAGAAAGACTCCTAATGGAACGAAATCTCACACTTGAAAAAGCACAGCAATAACGCGACAGATGGAGAAAGCAGTGGCTACCTCAAAAGACCTTCAGCCGACTGCTGGAAGCGTCAATCGGGTAACGGGTTTCAACTACTGGAAAGCCTTGGCGGTCAGGTTCTTCCAAACCGGGAAAACCTAAGGCTAGGTCTGGTTGTCAAGACGTTCGGAGAGATTCCAGTTCTGAAGAGGATGAGGAATGCCCTAGTTGCTGTCAGTATCATGGTTCTTCCAATCGTTGCCCTGCTCATAAAGCTCGATGCAATAGAGGTTTGCGTCATTTGCGCAGAGTTTGCCCATCAGAGGAGCCTACCAAAGCATCTCATATCAGAATGTTTGAAGAACACAAAGATGAAGACGAACCTGACGTAATCTGTAAAGTATTCACGTGCATAAGTCAGTGAGTTGACGCAGGAAAGAAATGAAACTTATGTGAGTGTAAGCATTTTGTCCTTTTATACTGCTAATTTTTGTAGACATTTCATTCTATTATGCAAATTAGTTAAGCGAGATTAAAGAAATATAAAAAATTTTAACCGGTACCTGGATTCAATCACCCAATCTACGGACTCGGATTCCAGAGCCTTGACAGTTAAGCCGACCGATCAAGATAGAGAATCCGGTATCGATGATTATGAAAGAAACTTCGTCACTAAACTGTAAATCTATTAACTTTATACTAATTCATTGTAGGAACCAACTGTGGTCAGTAAGAAGCAAAGGTCAGCAAACTTAGAAGAAGAGATTCATTTCTCCACTGGACAACAGAAGAAGCGATTCATTTCTCCACTGGACAACAGAAGAAGCGATTCATTTCTCCACTGGACAACAGAAGAAGCGATTCATTTCTCCACTGGACAGCATCGCAAGAAAATGAAGTGATGGAAGCAAGAAGAAACCTAAAATCTGAACGAACAATCTATCTATCATTGTTCATTACTCTTTGATGGGGAGAATATTCACTTGTTTGCAAATACTATTTTATTTCTGAAATTCAAAGGTGAGAGATCGACCTCTGCGAAGGTCTTTTGTACCGTCTGTGCCCACTTTCAGTGGGTCAACTGGAGAATCGCTAACGTCTGCGTTCGCTGTCAGTGGGCCAACGAGAGCAAACCTCGGTGTCCTCGAACTGAGGGTCCGGGTAATTTTGATTTTTAAGTGTGTCCAGGACTGAAGGGCCCTGACTATTATCAGATTATTCTTTGGTTTGGTATTTGGATTGCGCGATCTCTCCAGGATGAAAAGGTTGTTGATTTAAGGTGGTGGTGTCCTTTTGTGCAGTGCTTTTGTCGTGATTATTTTGAAACGCTATAACTTTCGCAATTTTGAGAGTTGGAAAGAGCTTTATACATCGTTTTAAAGCTTAGAATCTGCAGATTCACATCAGCTTATGAAACCAGCAAAAAACTAGCAAAAATGTTCTGACATGCTGACATCTGACAGGCTAAATATAGACGAAAAATTTTTGAACATGGATATCTCAAAACTGTAGAATCGGCCAAAATTTTTTCTTGTGCCATGGTATGAAGGACATATGGGCCGAGGGACATTTTTTTGGATTTGGCTCAACAAGCCTCAATACTCCAGAAAATCCGGGAAATGTGCGGGGACACGAAATTTCGCAACTTTGTATTCAGTTTTCTCGCAACTGGAAACGTTTTAACTCAAACCCAGAAAAAAGTCCCTCCGCAATAGTGCGAATTTTCATTCTGGCAAAGATCACGCGAATCCATTGGGTAGTTTTTGAGAAATCGCTGTTTAAAACAAAATAATCGCAGTTTTTGCCAAAATGGTTTTTCGACCAAATCTCTAGCTTAAGGCAACGAATCCCAGCAAATAGGCACTGATAAAATGGGCAATTTGACCGCGTATTGATTGAGTATAAATAACCGAAAATTGTTCGTAGCATTTAGCAGTTATTTTGAAAAAACTGATTTTTTCGAAAATGGCCGTTTTTTAACCCCAAAAATCGTTTTTGGCTTATACTGACTTAACCCTGAGAGATAGCTCAAAGGTTGTAAAAGCAAAAATGTTCGTTTTTATACCCTCTTTCCATCCATAACAACCAATCTGATGTATCGATTACCTACTGAGAGTATTATGCCAAAAATCGAAAATTTCTCATCTTTTTACCTAAAAATGCGGGACTGGTCCGAGAATGTTAAAGAGCACCAAAATAGCATATTTGGAAAGTTTCATCTACTTTCATAAAGAATTGAAGCCTGTAGGGTCAAATTTACACAAAAGGAAACCACCACCTTAAAATATCAAACTATCTCAAGACTTCTGTTTCTGTTTTTTCTTTCTTTTTCGGTTCTGTTTTTGCTCGTTTGATTTTGTTTGTTGTCACATCTGGCATTTTTGCTATCCTAATGTTAGATTGAGACGTTGTTTCTTGCTTTCAATGTGATTTGTTTGTTATTGCTTATTATTTTGTTTGTTATTTATATCTTGCTAATAAATTAGCAATGGCCGCAGAGACTTCCGCGGTATGGGTGGTCCAATCTAAGGTTGAGGAGTGTAATGTGTTTCACGTGAATACTTTTCCTTTTGTAGTCAAAGTCGGATATCTAATTTGCATATTACACGGAACTACCTAATTTGCATAATCCGGCACTATAAAAGCGCATCTTGCAGTCTCTGGGGTCAGTTGTTGTTCTTGCATCATCAACGCCTCCGTCTTGATTCCTGACATCACATAATCATAATTTAAATTTAAGACATAATTAATTTTTGAGTTTAAATTGTTCATGTAAATATAACATGCTTCACAATAAGGAGGGGAAATGTTGTATATGGAATTCCTTCATATACTGTAACAATTCTATAAAAGAATGAAAATAGTCACCATATAATATCAGCCATGGAAGAAATCATTGGATGGAAACTTGAGGCGGCGAATCTTGATTGATCTGGCAAGGTCGACGCATCTTGATAACCGATTCAATGTAGGCACCAATATTGGGCCACCACACATAGGATCGAGCCAGACCTTTCAGTCTTACCATTCTGAGTGCGTAGCATCTTTAATCTATCGTAGTATCTTTAATACGGCAGCGTGCAGTATTTGGGGGACCACGACCGTGGATCCATACAGTATAGTTCCATTTTCTAAGGACAAACTATTTTTCTTCCTTCAGAAGCATTTCATTTCTGAGTTAGATTCTTTGTCCAACTGTTGGGACTGAATTTGACAAACAGCCCTGAGGAAATCCTTTATGAAACTTCTAATTCATTCCAATGACTGTTGCACCAGCACTGAATTTTTTGGGACACTTTGCTTCGGAAATGGTGAGCGGCAATCTTGATAAAAAATCTGCATTTCCGTGCGACTTTGTGGATCGGTATTGAATATCGTAGTCATAACCCATTAGAATGACTGCCCACCGTTGTAGTCTGCTAGCAGCCATTTGAGGAATGCCTGACTGAAAGCCTGCCTGAATGGATAATTGACGACGAGGGGGGATGGTGGGAAGCCACACTCGGGGCCAGCTGTCCCCGGAGACACAGAACGAAAGAAAGCTTCTGGTCCTGTGGACTGCCAATATACACGCGACATAATACAACACTTGAGCAATACATTATGAGAGTATTAGGGACAATGGAGGTTTCATTTCTTTGTGACGAATCAGTAGTAGTTTATGTGCAGTTGTTGGGCAGTTCAGCTAGTTTGAGTGGAATTGTATCATCTTGGAACCAGGTAATAAGCTACAAAACAAAACAAGAGGGCCAAAAGAAATTCTCCTTTTGCTGCTGCTTACAACTCTAAACACCCGAGTCTGTCTGCCTAAACTAAATTAGTTTTGTTTTTATTACGCAATCTTTTGCTCTGTGCACATAAGGTTATTCCGCTTATAAACAACATCGTTCTGCATACACCTAGAATTCTTCTCCGTTTCAAATGGCGTTTCAAATTTATAACCTTATGTAAAAAGCCAAAACGTAGCCAAAAACCCCTTTTATGCCAAAAATCGCATTTTCAGCCTTGCTAATGCCAAAAAACATTCAACCATGAAGTAATTTTGACATTAGACAGGGATTACAAACTCGAAATCTTGATAGGCAACATGTTTCTAAGTCTAAAATATGGAAAATATTGAGCCAGAAAGTCCATAAAACCGATAAAAACGTGTATTTCACGCAATAGTAAACATTTTAAGCCAAAAACTGGGACATTTTTTGAAAAGTTTTGCAGAATTTACTTTAAAAATACCCAATTTTTGGCTTTGCGAACTTCCGGCGCTTTAAATTTTTTAGGGAGGGTTTGGAAAAATGGCGGGGGTGGGTGGGTTTGGTTTCGTTTACCCCAATGGATGTGCGTTACTTAGGGAGGGGGGGGGTTGTGGGGACCACCACAACCCCCCCCCCACCAAAATGACAAATTTTGGCGACTCTCCTCCCCCCGATTTTTGCTACCCCCCCGTTTTTTGGCCAAAAAAATCGAAAATTTAGGGGGTCCCCCGACCCCCACCATAGGTGTACCTGGGGGGGGGATGGGGGGGGGGGGAACCCCTCCCCCCCAATGGAAAAGTGCCGCCCCCACCCTCGAAATTTTGAAGGCAGACCCCACCTCCAAATGGCCAAATCCCAGACCCCACCTATCCAAATTTGCCAGACCCCACCCTCAAAATTTTGAGAATTTTGCTTCAAAATTAGTAAAAATTCGAAATTTTTTGCAAAAATCTAAGTTTTTTCGACGAAATGAGCAAAAATGAAGAAATATTGTTGATTTTTAGTTGAAAATAACGTTTTTAAGCGAATTCGCAAATTTTTTCTAAATTTTTGACCGAAAAAAATTTTTTACCCCCCCCCCCCCCAAGTCGATTTTTCCGGACCCCACCCCACCTCAAACCGGCTGACCCCACCCTCACTAATTTCGGCTACCCCCTCCCCCAGCGATTTCTCAAGGTACACCTATGACCCCCACCCTCCGTCGGGAGACGGGAACCCCCCGCCATAGGTGTAAGGTGGAGGGGGGGTTGGGGGTGGGGTAGCCCCCCCAAGCCTTTTTTCAACCCTCCCCCAAAACTTTTTGGGAGGGGACGTCCCCCCCCAACTGGGGGGGGGGGTTTGGTTTACTCCAATGGAGTGTTACTTAGGGGGGGGGACCATAGTTTCCTTTGGGGGGGGGGTTTGGGGTGTTTACCCCCCCAAAATTTTTGACCAATTTTACCCCCCCCCCCCAGATTTTTTGACTTACCCTCCCCCAACTTTTGGCTACCCCCCCCCGAACCCCCCCCCAACGATTTTTGGACCCAAAAAGTTAGCTAAATTTGGTCGAAAAATGGTCATTTTTTGAAAAATTTTTCTAAAATTTTGACCTAAAATCGCTTTAAAACGGTGCAAAAGCGCCTAAAACGTTAAGAACAAGCCTTATTTTGATGAAAAAAGGGCTAAATTACAGGAAATTTTGCATTTTTTGGCCATTTTTCGAAATTTCTGAGGTCCGAATTCTGGGGGGGGGGGGTTGGGGGGGGGTACCCCCCATCACATTTCGGAGGTCGGCCAAGATTTACCCCCCCCCAGACCCAAAGTTCCAGGGAAACTATGGGGGGGACCACCACAACCCCCCCCCACCAAAATGACAAATTTTGGCGACCCTCCTCCCCCAGATTTTTGCTACCCCCCGTTTTTTGGCCAAAAAAATCGAAAATTTAGGTGGTCCCCCGACCCCCACCCTCCGTCGGGAACCCCCCGCCATAGGTGTAAGGTGGGGGGGGGGTAGCCCCCCCCAAGCCTTTTTTCAACCCTCCTCCAAAACTTTTTGGGAGGGGACGTCCCCCCCAACTGCACAGGAAGAACCAATATTGTAAATCTGTTATAATTCCGTTGTAAATTCCATTAATTTACAATGTAATTTTAATGTGGTAAAAGCGAGGTAGATTTTTACAACGAAATTATGACGTTTTTACAACATTTTAAATTCATCGTAAAGAATTTACAAAGTTTTTACCATGAATCTACAACATTGTAAATGATTGCAACATTTTACATTGATCTTACAATGAGTTTACAACGTGGTAAAAACATTGTAAAACATTTTACCATGCTTTATCAACGTTTTTACTTTGTGGTAAATCCATTCAAAATGCATTGTAGTTGTATTGTAAAAAGGTACAATGGAGGTACAACGGTTTTTCAATGTTGTACAACCAAGATAAATACATTGTAAAATATACAATGAATTAATAACAGATTTATAACAGTGTAAAATTATTTAATATGCATGGTAAAATCAGTGGGGTGGATGGTGGCTGGGAAAAGAGTGGGCATCATAGGCCTAGTCCAGGTGTGTTTGCGGGAAGGAAGAGGGGTCCCCGACTCCCCTAAAAAATTTGGCTACCCCTACCCCCAAATCGGTCTTTCGGTGACCCCCTCCCTAAATATTTTCAAACCACGTATACGTATATCACGTATATATATATGCTTTCGTAAAAATAGCTATTTTTAGCTTACATCCTGGCATTTTTGAGAACTTTTTGCGTGTCACCATGCAAAATACCCCAAAAATACCATTTTTATGGCTCATTTTTGCAATATCCCCCCTCCGAATATTCTTACCCCCGGGCTCGGGGGTGCCCCCCCTGGAAAAAAGTACCCTGTAGTATCTATATACCTATATTAGAGATGCACCGGGGCCGCCACAACCGGGGCCGGGGCCGGGACCTCATGGGGGTCCAAATTAAAAATTTTCAAAACTTTTCTTGAAAATTTAAATTTTGCAATAATGTTTGATATACAAACGTTACTATCTAGCTTTTTCCTACACTAGAATTTCGTTCCCCCCCCCAGACTTGGGTCGCCCCTTCAGAACGCCCATCCAAAATGCCCGGAAAAATAGGGTTTTGAGGGTAAATTTTGAAAATTTTTTCCGGCTTCGCCGGATTTTTACCCATTTTTAAGCATTTTTTAGCTATTTTAAGCTTAAATTTAAGTTAAAAATAGTAATTAATTTTTAAACTTAGCAGCAAAAATAGCTATTTTTGATTTTTCTTCCCCCCCCCAGAAATCCGAGCCCCTCCAGACTTCCCCCCCCCCCAGAAATTTTTGCCTAGGAAAAAGCCAGACTATCATTGTTTTCATTCATATCGGCGAGAAAACAAACAATTTGTAACACTTTTTGACTTTCGAAAATTCAATATTTTGGTCAAAAAATGTCAAAAATTTACAAAATTTTGCTAATTTTTGGCCCCAGTCGGTACCGGGGCCTGACTACCGGGGCCGGGACCAGGCCCCGGTGCATCCCTAACCTATATTATAAATGTTTGAAAATTTTTAGCCAAAAATTGGAAATTTTTATAAAATCACAAAAATAGCGAAAAATTGCTAAAATTCGCTTAATTACGCTGAAAACAGCTAAAAACTGAGAATTCTTCAAGTTTTTGACTGGAAAACCGATTTTTCGTGTTTCCCCGAAAATCGGAATTTTCGACCCCCTCCTCCTTTTAGCCAAACCCATACCTACTTTTTTCAAACGCAACCCCCAACTTTTACGACAGCCACGCCTATGGTGGGCATAGTTTCACCGGATATTTTATTTGGGGGGGGGGAGTTATATAAATTTTGGAAAGTTTTTACACTGTTTTATATAAAGCGATTTTAATCCAACATTTTAGAAATTTTTCGAAAAATGATGTTGGCAAAATGTACCTAACTTTTGGCTCTAAAAGTACTGGCGGGGTTCGGGGAGGGGCAGCCAACAGTGGGGAACATAGATTCACCGGAAATTTTGGTTAGGGGGGGGCAAACTTTGGAAATTTGGCGGTCGACTCCCGAAATGTGATGGGGGTATATACCCCCCTACCCTCCCCCCAAAATTAGGACCTCAGAAAATTCAAAAAATGGCCTGGAAACGCAAAAGTTTCTGTATTCTAGCGCTTTCTTCGTCAAAACAAGGCTTGTTTTTATCGTTTTAGGCGTTTTTACACCATTTTAAACCGATTTTAAGCCAACATTTAAAAAAACTTCAAAAAATGACTTTTAGCACAATTTAGTTAACTTTTTGGCCCCAAAAAGTGCTGGGGGAGGTTTGGGGGGTAACCAAAAGTGGGGGGGCGCGGGCGGGATAGTCAAAATGGGGTAACGTTGGTCGAAAATTTTGGAGGGACACCCCCCGCCCCAAACCCCCCCCCCCCTGGTGAAACTATGGTAGGGAAGGATAAGTCAAAAATTCTGGGAGGGTGCCAAAAAGACTCTCTCTACTTTTAGCCTATATTTTTAGCGATTTTAAGCTTGAATTAATTAATTTGAGCCGCCCCCTCTTCACGATTCGAAGGTAGGAAAAATTAAGGAGAAAAATAGGGAAAAGGGCAAAAAAGCAAAAAATTTTGTGGCTTCGGCGCGAATTTCTTTTTTCTTAGCAGCATATCATAGCGAAGAATCAATCAAGCTTGATTCAAGATACATCACTGATTTTCAATTTGAATTCAAATTCAATCGAGCTTGAAATGCTTCCGAATTTTCGTAGAAAAATTCCATTTTTGCTTAAAAATGTCTGCGGTTCGTTGAAATATAAAGAATGATTTGAACGCAGATTTTATTGCTGAAAGTGAAACAGAAATTGCTTCAACTTCCTGGTCCTGGGTTTACTTTAGTGGGGGCGGGGCGGCTTCCCTCCCCACGTATTGGGTCCCCCCACTCGGCCCCACCCCCACTTTTTTGGGCTTCCCTCCACTCACCCCTAAGTGTCAATAGCCAAATTTTTTAGAATTTTGGGTCAAAATTTTCAAAAATTTTCCGGCTTAGCCCGAATTGTTTTTTTTTCAAAAAATAGTCATTTTGTTACTAAAACTTATATAATTTTTGAGTATATATATACTTTTTAGTTATAGCAGTATATATATATATATATATATGTGGAAACACACTTTTAGCCCATTTTAATCCCCCCCCACTAGTGGGGGCGCCCCCAGTCCTCCCCTCCCCCACTTATTTTTTGCCTAAAATTAATCCAGACTTCTGGAGGGAGGAGCCGACCCCCTGGTAGAAAATTTTTCAGTGGGGACCCGAACCCCCCGTCACAAAATCCTGGATCCGCCAGTCCCCCCAGAAGTGAGGTGTAACAGAATTTGGGGTGGGGGAGGCTCCCCAACTTTTTCTGGGGGCACCCCTCTGGAGACTCCCCAGGCACTAGCGTAGCCAGAAAAAATTTCGGGGGGGGGCAAGCCAAAATGTTTCAATCGTAAACTGCGGCAGTTAGAAACGGGTCCGGACCAGGTTCAGGCTGTCTGAGCCCATAGGTGTACCTGGGGGGGGGGTGGGGGGGGAACCCCTCCCCCCAAATGGAAAAGTGCCGACCCCACCCTCGCAATTTTGGAGGCAGACCCCACCCCCAAATGGCCAAATCCCAGACCCCACCAACCAACCCAAATTTGCCAGACCCCACCCTCAAAATTTTGAAGATTTTGCCTCAAAATTAGTAAAAATTCGAAATTTTTTGGAAAATTTCGAAATTTTTGCAGAAAATCCAAGTTTTTTCGAATAAATGAGCAATACTGTTGATTTTTATTTGGAAATAACGTTGTTTTAAAAAATTTGCGAATTTTTTTCTAAGTTTTTGACCGAAAAAATTTCCCCCCCCCCAAATTCGATTTTTCCGGACCCCACCCCACCCTCAAACCGGTCTGACCCCACCCACCCTAATTTCGGCTACCCCCTCCCCCAACGATTTCTCAAGGTACACCTATGTCTGAGCCTGTCAAATCACCTCAAAGATTCCAAATATAAGTTATGGTGTTTTTGTGGGTAAAACGTTCTAAAACAGCGTTAATATCACCAGAAAAACAATTACATACTTTGGATGCTGTGACCTATTTTTGCAAAGTCCGAACTGGCTTTTTTGGAAATTCGTTCCCAAAAAAAGCCGGGTAGCCCAGGCCACAGCGTAGGAGCCAGTGGGGCTGGGATATGTGGTATCGTGAGTACTTGGGCACCTAACCTACCAACCACAATTAGGGACTTACCGGGTTTTCCGTTGTGGTTTTGAGACAATTTTTCCAACACCATGTCGAAACTTGTCCGAGGGTGGTTTTTGGGGTGGTTGTCATCTAGCTGGCGCCCTGGCTTCACCAGATAAGCTATATAACCCAAACTGATATATTATATTACTAAGGTCTTCTACTTGTTATGCGCCAAATTTGGCTCGAAACGGTCGAAGTACCTGGGAGATCTGGCACTGGTTTTTTTGGGAACCTGACTATATATATGTAGTGAGTCGGAGGGAAGCCCAAAAGTGGGGGGAGGGGAGCCAGAAGGAAAAATCCAAGTGCAATTAAGGTGAATATTGAGCCAGAGTCCATATATATATTGTTAAACGTGTATATAGGGGTTTTGAGAAGTCGGGGGGGGGAATCCGAAAAGTGGGGGGCGCCAAGAAATACATTTCGAATTGCTTAGGTAACCACCCCCTCCCAGTAAAGTAAAACCAGAAACTTGATTGTCAATATGTTTCCTAAGTGCAAAATTTAAGGTGAATATTGAGCCAGAAAGTCCATATATATATATAGTTGGGAAAAAAGGGGGGAAGGGAAGGGGGGGGAGAGGGGGAAGGGAAAAAGCGTGTATATATATATATATATAGTTCGCGCAATAATAAACACTTTAAGACAGAAATCTGGACTTTTTTGAAACTTTTTGCAATCTTTACCCTAAAAATACCCAAATTTTGGTCATTTTTCGCGACTCCCCTCCCCAGTTGGGGGGACGTCCCCCAAAAAGTTTTGAAGGAGGGTTAAAAAAGGGCTGGGGTGGGCTACCTTACACCTATATTATGCGTGCCTTTCCCAGTCTGATTGGTTCCTTTGCACTTCCCATTGATAAGAAAATAATTTATATTTATATATATAAGGATTGCTCAACGGGGTATATAGTTCTGGAGAGTCCAAATGTTGGTGTCTTTATGGTTTTTGTTTTCCTGACCTCAATACAGTTTACAGGTACTTAAATTTATACCTCTATACAGGGTGTCTTTCCCCCAAATTTCTGATTTTGGTGGTATATATCCCCGGGGCGGGCGCGGGCAAAATTTGGACCTCCGCTCCGACTCCTACCAACCCCGACGGACGACACCTATGGTACACCTATGATTTTATGCCATAATATTCCGGATAAGCCGAACAAATTTTGTCATTTTGAAGATATATATATATATATATATATATCCTTGGAATTAGGCAATTCTTGGTATATTTCCTCATTCACGGTGAGTGGGGAGGTGCCCGAAAAGATAGGGTAGGGGCAAGAGATGGGGGGAGGGCCTTTTCGCTCCCCAGTAGGAAAATCCCGACCAGGATATCTGCCAATCAGAAATAATCCCATTTACCACGTTTTTACAATGCTGTAAACGCATTGGAAATTCAAGGTTAATACGTTGTAAATCTATAGAACTGTCGTTGTAAATTCTCTTGAACGTTTACAATGTATTTACTCTAGTATAAAAACGTTGTATATACGTTGTAAATACATTATTATTACGGTGTAAGTTAGTACTAACTTATTTACAACGGTTTTTAAACGTGGTAAAACCATTGTAAAATTATTTTAAAAACGATATAATTTTGTAATAATTTAGTGATAAAAACGATGTAAAATCATTATAAATTCGGATACAATTATTGTAAAAACGTTGTAAATTTGTAAAAATCCGTTAAAATAGCGTTGTACAATTGTTGTAAAACCATCGTACCTTGCGCATAGGAAAACCATGGTAAAATTGTTGTAAATTGTCGACATGGTTTACATTGCCATTTTACAACAAGAATTAAATGTATTTACAACGTAATTTTAACGGAAAAGTTCTTCCTGTGCTGGGGGGGGGGTAGTCGCGCCGAAGGCGCGAAAAATGGCCTAAAATTGGGCATTTTTAGGGTAAATTTTGAAAAAATTTTCAAAAACGTCCAAATTTTTGGCTTAAACTGTTTATTATTATGAGAAATACACGTTTTTAACTGTATTATGGATCTTATGACTCAATATTGTCCTTATTTTGGACTTGGAAACATGTTGGCAATCAAGTTTTTGAGTTTAAAACCATAGGTGTGTTAGGGGGGGCATAGGTGTGGCTGGCGAAAAAAGTGGGGGTGGGGGTTTGAAAAAAGTAGGGTGGGGGGTCCCCCCCCCCCCCCCCCCCCTAACACACCTATGAGGGGGGGGGGTGGGGGGGACCCCTCCCCCCAAATGGAGTTGTCGCAGCCTACCCTCCCCCCTAAAAAATTTTTCTACCCCGCCCCCCAAATCGGCCTACGGCCGACCCCCCCCCCCCTGTAAATTTTCAACCCCCTACCTAAATTTTTGCAAATTTTTAGCCAAAAATTCGAAAATTTTCAAGAAAGTAGCGAAAAATTGCTAAAATTCGCCTTACTACCTTAAAAATCGCTAAAAATAGCTGAAAATTGAGAAAAATTTTCAGTTTTTTAGCGAAAAACCGATTTTTCGCCGACCCCTCCCCTCGAAAATTTTTCTTACCCCTCCCCCCAACTCGACTTTTTCTCGACCCCCCTCCCCCTTTTTTGCCAAACCCCCCACCCTACTTTTTTCAAACCCCCACCCCCACTTTTTTCGCCAGCCACACCTATGTTTAAAACCACTGTCTAATGTTAAAATTACTTTATGGTTAGATGTTTTTTATCATTCGAAACGGCTGAAAATGCGATTTTTGGCATAAAAAGTGAAAAATTTTTTTGGGGGAGGGTTGCGGGGGTCCTGGGGGGGTTTGGGGGGGGGGGGGGGGGGCCCCCCCCCCCCCCCAGAAAATGTTGGGGGGGAGCCTCCCCCACCCCAAATCTCCGTTACACCTATGCCTATGCCCCCCGCCCAGATTTTTTGCGCAGCCACACCTATATAGTCAGGTTCCCAAAAAAAAAACCAGTGACAAAGTTCCCAAAAAAAAAACCAGTGCCAGATCTCCCAGGTACTTTGACCGTTTCGAGCCAAATTTGGCGCACAACAAGTAGAAGACCTTAGTATTATAATAAATCAGTTTGGGTTATATAGCTTATCTCGTGAAGCCAGGGCGCCAGCTAGAAGACAACCACCCCAAAACCACCCTCGGACAAGTTTCGACATGGTGTTGGAAAAATTGTCTCAAAACCCCAGCGGAAAACCCGGTAGGTCCCTAATTGTGGTTGGTAGGTTAGGTGCCCAAGTACTCACGATACCACATATCCCGGCCTCACTGGCTCCTACGCTGTGGCCTGGGCCACCCGGTTTTTTTTTGGGAACGAATTCCCAAAAAAAAAACCAGTTCGGACTTTGCAAAAATAGGTCACAGCAGTCACCGTAATTATTTTTCTGGTGATATTAACACTGTTTTAGAACGTTTTTCCAAAAAAACACCATAATAACTTATATTTGGAATGTTTGAGGTGATTTGACTGGCTCAGACAGCCTGAACCTGGTCCGGACCCAAGTTGGACCCTTGAAGCATTGGACTTGGCTAAAAACTGAAATTTACAGCGTAAATCACGCTGGAAACGTGTTTTCCTAGTTATAAAACGGTTCTACGCAAAATTTCAGTTGTTTTGGTAGACTTTTGGTGATAGTCCAAAACTTGGCCTAGGCACCCGGGGGTCCAAGTTGGGGATATGGACTGTTGTGACAGGTAAGTCCTCAGAAATTTTATAGTGTACTTAAAGAAAATGCACGTTAAAAGGGTGCCAAATCTGCTATAAACGTCGGCCAAAGGCGTTTGACGCTCAAAGAAAAGTTATCGGAACTTACACCTCCAGACTCACCATGTCATGGTGGTCCAAGGTAGTCTAAGTGGGCTGCCGTGCCCAGGCTAGACCCTTGGGCTCCACCAAGTACCATGTAGTATTGGTCGGTTATGGGCTATACATAGGTAATATTAGATTTGCCCTGCCTCTTCTCTGCCAGTAGTAAAGAGGGTGGTTTTTTATTTGGGAACGCTGGTTTTTTTTTTGGGAATCGTTCCCAAAAAAAAAACCACCAAAATTTTTTAATTACTCAGGATTGCCAGGGAGGCAGGCTAGGGGCTATAGGTGGGCATATGTGTCGGACCGAGCCCTATGCATATGCACCCTAGTTGGGCTGTCTCACGTCACCCTGCAAAAGTTTGGAGCAAAAAACTGTCAACTGGTTTTTTTTTGGGAACCTGACTATATATGTTTACCCCCATAGTTCCACTGGAAATTTTGTTGGGGGAGGCGTAAGCTCTGGAAATTTGGTGGTCAATCCGCGCGAACTGTAATGGGGTACCCCCCAAATTGGGACCTCAGAAAATCCAAAAAATGGCCTAAAAATGCAAAATTTTCTGTATTTTAACGCTTTTTGCGTAAAATTAAGGCTTGTTTTGATAGTTTTAGGCATTTATACTGGTCTTTTTCTCGGCGAAAAAAAGTGGGGGGGGGAAATCCAAAGTGGTCTAAAATCGCTAAAAATGCAGTAAAATAGCCTGTTTTCTACGTATACTGCTATAACTATGCTAAAAAGTGCTCAAAAATCGAGTTTGAGTACCAAAATAGACAATCTTTGACAAAAAATTCCGGCGAAGCCGGAAAATTTTTGAAATTTTGACCAAAAATCCTTAAAATTTGGCATTTTCTGGGCACCTTATGGTGAGTGGGGGGGAAGCCCAAAAAAGTGGGGGTGGGGCCGAGTGCGGGGGGGGAGCATAGGTGAACCAGGCTACAGTTTACCCCCTGTGAGACCCCCCCCACGGAGACGCCAGACCCCCCTCCCCTCCTACCCGACCTCAACTACTCCCCCCCACTACTAAGTTCCTGCTTTCTGACTACTTATCAAAAAATATATATAACTTAAGGAAACGGTGATGAAATTTGTTAATTTCATTCTTTTAGAATTTCATGTCTCATGTTTTGAAATGTTTTAATTAACGAAATATTAGGGAATTGTCCTATTTCTTACACTTTGTTAACAGTTTTCAAAATGAGAAATGTTTCATATTTCGGAACGAGAATAGTTTTGTCTTGTCTTCAGAATCTATCGAGTTCCTCCTTTCTGAGTATATACTTATCAAAAATATATATATAATTTAATGAAACGGTGATGAAATTTATTAATTTCATTCTGTTAGAATTTCATGTTTTAAATATTTTAATTATCGAAATATTAGGGAATTGTCCAATTTCTTACCCTACCCATTGTTAACAGTTTTCAAAATGAAAAATTTGTCATATTTTGGATGTCATATATGTTTGTTCACCACACTAATGACACTTTATGAGGCGACTGGCGGCGAAACTATTTTTCACTTATTTTGTAAAAGATTTTTCCAAAGAATCCTAAAGAACTTAGTTCTACACTTCTCCACTGATGAGCCGCAAGTGTTTGAACCAAGTCTGGCAGAGGTCGCATGCACTACTAATATAGGAATTTAATGTGTTTTTACGTGTACATATTAGGGGGAGCGCGTTAGCGCTCCCCCTAGAATAGGGAAAATTTGACGCAATGTGTATAATCTGGACATTGTTTGGTCTGTGGCCAGCGGAGGAGTGGACCGATCGGGCTCAAACTGGGTGTGTGAAGAGCCTGTGGGCAGGGGTACATGCTGTGAAAATTTCAGCCGGATCGGCCGGGTATAATTTCCTAAAAAGTTAACATTTTCTTATCGTTTTCTAAATAATATCCATTGTTTTCAAAAATGTTTCTAATGATTTCTGATCGGTTTCAGAAACGCCTGATTGGAAATATTTTCTACTTGTTTTCCAGATTATTTCTATTATTACTAGTGATGGGCACTGGATCTCCAGATATCCGGATAATTTTTATATCCGGATAATATCCGATTTGAGAAAAATATCCGGATACCCGTTTACATCATTTTAGACAAGGTATTAAAAAACTCGCGAAATTTTAACAAACATTTCAAAATTTTGTCTAAAATATTTTTACAACCAAAGTTGTAGTTTGGCTTTATGATAATAATATAATAATTTATCCCCCCCCCCATTTCCCCCCCCCCCCCCATTTCGCCCCCCCCCCCACTCCCCCCCCGCCCCCCGTTGGTGGGGGGGGGGGCGTCCACCCCAAAAAGTTTTGGGGGAGGGTTGAAAAAAGGCTTGGGGGGGGGCTACCCCCCCAACCCCCCCCCACCTTACACCTATGGGGTGTATTATTGTAGCTCCCACTGCCCCTCAGTAAATTTTTTGGGACTTTGAAAATTTTGGAATTTTTGGTCCCAACATGGGGGTCAGGCAGGGTCAACTTTGGGGGGTCACCCTGAACTACTGGAAAGACTTAGCCCAAAACGGATTACAGTTTCACAGAGGATATGTCTCGAACTTCACGATGGTGTATGCAATTTGGCTCTAGTGCCTGTGGTGCGACCTGGGGGTGACCTTGACTCGGCGGGAAAAAAAACCCATGTGCGGGGAAAAAAAACCCAAATTTCAAAATGAAATTTTTTTCTTACCATTAGCAGCAAAGGAAAAATTCATGCATTTCCTAGCTCAGTAGAGCCTCCTGATTAATTTGGTATAGATTTTACCTAGGTTTGACCTTCCATGTGAGGTCCAGGTGGCCAAAATCTGAGATGGTGCCATTTCAAGCCAAATTTTCAAATTTCGCCAAAGACCGCTAAATTTTTCACTAAAATAGGTCGGGCTTGGCTTTGAATGCAATAAAAACACGTTTTCTATGTGATAGGATGCTTAAACTGCAGAAATTAAGCAAATTTCAAAAATTCCAAAATTTGCCTATGTTTACGTGTTAAGCATACGAAATTTTGAAAGGTCAATTTGACATGATTTTTTGCAAAAATATTGGTATTTTTTGATGCAGATGTGCTAAAAATGACCCACTCTTTCGAATGGTATAGTCAAAACCGTTCTGGCATGCTTGCAGCAAAAAATTCGGCTGGGTTTTTTTTCCCGCCCATGGGTTTTTTTTCCCGCATTGGGTTTTTTCCCATCGGTTTGGTCGAAAATTTCTCACCAACGGTAAGCGATAGAGAGACGTTTTATGGCTCATTTTGAAGCTCTTCGCAAGGCCTCATGGTAGTTATCGTTAGATTTTCGATTTGTCGCTTAATAAAAAAGTTACAGCCAAAATTCGAAAATTTGGGTTTTTTCCCGCCGCGCTATATAGTTATAGCGGTGTATGTGGAAAACAGGCTATTTATACAGCATTTTTAGCATTTTGGGCCATTTTATTCCCCCCCACTTTTCGACCTCTCCCCGACTAGTGGGGGGGGGGCGTCCCCGTCCCACTTATTTTCGCCTAAAATAAACCCAGCTTGCTTTGAAAGCTGAAGAATGTAGATCTTACTCGTATATATATATGTCATGTGGAGTGGAGCATGAGTGACCGCGAATATGGGTTGTTCAGCGAAGCTGATCCATATTAGTGCGTTTTTAACCTAGTCCTCGCTCCTGGCATTTACAACCTGCCCCTCCCATATTAATGTTTTAAAACTTAGTCCTCTGTCCATTTACAACCGAATGTCACCCATATTGCATTTTTCATGCTCCACCGGAGCATTTTTATTCTTGTCCTATTTCGTTTTTCAGGTTCTCAGTAAAAAGCAAAAACGTTAAAGCTGTGTGAAAGAAACTTTAAAAATTCCGCCAATCATTAAGCGTCAACCGAAAGTACAGAACAAAGAAGCTTGAAAAGGTCCAATTTCTTCCTTTTTCTCTACTTTGACAGAAATCCAACATCCAGTACCCATGACTGCAATAGTTTTAGTTACTGTATAGTCAAGCGGGAAAAAAACCCACTCGCCAATGCGGGAAAAAAACCCACCCCCAGTGTGGGCTTACCGGTATGAGCTATCTAGGATTTTAATAGCCTATCTTGAAGAGCATCCAAAATAACCCTGGAGGGTGTATTATGGTAGCTCCCACTGCTTCCCTGGAAATTTTTTGGGACTTTGAAATTTTTGGAAATTTTGGTCCGACCAAGTGCCGAAATTTGGCAAACTTTGCCGGGCCACCCTGAACTACTGGAAAGACTTAGACCAAAGCGGATTGTATGTACCTGTAGGGCATCTGTTGCGCTTCATGGTGATATATGTCACACTGCTCTGACCCCTCCAGTGCGACCTGGGGGTGACCTGGAGTTGGCGGGAAAAAAACCCACGGCGGGAAAAAACCCACTTTTCAAAATTAAAATTTTTTTCTAACCACTGACCGGAAAGGTCAAATCAATACATACATTTGTTTAATAGAGCCTATAGATTAAATTGGTATAGGTTTTACCTGGGTTCGTACTGTTATTTGTGGTCCAGGGGGTCTAAATCGGACACGGTGCCATTTCAAGCCAAAATTTCAATTTTGACCAAAAATGCTTATTTTTGCCTTAAAATGGGTCTAGTTTGGCTCTAAATACAAGAAAAACACGTTTTCTACACGATAGCATGCTTAAAATGCCGCAAATAAACAATTTTTAAAAATTTCCAAAATTTGCCTATGTTTATGTGTTAAAGATACAACATTTTCAAATGACCATATGACCTCAATTTTAGTACAAAACAAAAACTGATGCAGTTGTACTAAAAACAACCCGCTCTTTCATTTGGAATGGTTAGAAATGCTCCTGGCAACTTGCCAAAAATTTTTTGGGGTGGGTTTTTTCCCGCATATGGGTTTTTTTCCCGCATTGGGTTTTTTCCCGCCAGTTTGGGACAATTTTTCTCGCTAGAGAGGTGTTCTATAGCTCATAAGAAAGCTTACGACTAGGCCTAGCTACCTGTATAATCAGCATTTCGATATGTCATACCATTAAAAAGTTCTGGCCAAAAATCTGAAAAGTGGGTTTTTTCCCCGCTTGACTATATATCATAGGGGTCGCGGTAGCGACCCCTATAATATGAGTCAAAACGCCCCAATGACAGCCAGATCCTGCGCAAATTTTGTGCGCAAAAGAAAGTCCGTGTCGAGGTTAGTATTACAATTGGAAAATTTCATCCCCCTAGCATAGCACTTACCGTTAAAAAGTTGCACCCGCCGGCATAATGCCGGCGATGTTTTTTTCCGGTGTCTCCGTTTTACCCTCGTATGTCACCATTTTGTAGCCTCTTTCACAGAATGTAGCGAAGGGCAGACACCTATTGCGGTATATCATCAATATATATAGGTTACTGACTTTCGATATATGTGGTTGCCGCCGCGCCACAGTGCGCCGCAACGCTACAGTGGCGCCACAAAGTCGGCTCAGAACGTCGAAATGGCCAAAAGTATGCCTGGGATTAGCTTCTTTCCAGCTCTTTGTGCAAATACAAACCAGACAAGCTATATATGGTTGATAAGGACATATATATATCCGGATTATGACGTTTGAAGTCGAATTTTTGATTTATTGCGCCACAGTGGCCCGCCAAAGTTGGTGAATGTTGGGTCCGACTTTGAACTTAGTTTTTTCGCTTATTTTTCAAGATACACTTTTCAAATCGTGCATATAAAGGTTTTTGGGGGACGGAGAATCCATTCCCGCCATCAGTTTTGCTGCCCGATTCACCCAATTTGCTGGGCTGGTTCCACTTGACCGTCTGAGGGGTCAGGTCGGTAACCGCTTCCGGGAGGTCCATAGTAGGCCTGTCAAAACTTTGTCTATAGGGGTTTTCTGGTGCGCCCAGCTCATTCCCGGTCTCCGTTTTGCCGTCCGACCCACCCATCTTGCTGGGCTGGTTCCAATTTGCCGTCTGGAGGGTCCGGTCAGTACCGACTTCCGGGAACACCATATAGGACTGTACTTAGCCTCTCAAAACTTTGTCTATAGGGGTTTTCTGGTGCGCCCAGCTCATTCCTGGCATCTCTTTTGCCGTCGGACCCACCCATCTTGCTGTACTGGTTCCACTTTGCCATCTGGAGGGTCAGGTCGGTGGGAGGTTGTGGTCAAAAATGAAAATTTTCAAAGGTGGTCAAATTTGGTATTAAATGAAAGCCCTAAGCGAGGTGAGCAACTTTTGTCATAGAACTGCATGCTCAAAGTGGCTGTAGAGTGCTGTGGTGGGGTGGTGTGGGGACTTAGGCGATTTTCGGTCAAAAATGAAATTTTTCAAAGGTTGTCAAATTTGGTACCAAATGAATGCCCTAAGCGAGCTGAGCAACTTTTATCATAGAATTGTATGCTCAAAGTGGCTGTAGAGTGTGCTGTGGTGAGGTGGGGTGGGGACTTAGGCGCAGGGTTTTTTCAAAATTTCACCTGTGCTTTTTTGTGTTTTTTAAGAAAATGTGTGTTCTTTTAAAAAATCTGTGTTTTTCCTGAAATTCGCTTTTCGCAGTATTACACGTTTTTAACGGTTTTAACACGTTTTTTCTCGGTGAATAACGCTTTTTGGAAATGCATTTTACGGCTAAGTGTTGGAACGATGTGGGCATTTTGGTACCATACTACTATTATATGTTGGTAGACAGGTTCCCCCCATGCTACCTTTTTTTGGCTGGCTCCCGTGGTTCCTCGCCCAGGGTCAAAGTTGGGAAAACTCGCTCTAAACAGCGTTTTTCGGCGTCTTGGTCGGGGGCTTATATAGTAAATCGACTACGCTCGTTTCAATGGGCATATCGCCGAAACCGACGGAAGTGACCACTGGTCACTACAGTGGCCTATTGACCACTGGTCAAACGACCTAAAACTGCGTTATTCGGCGTTTTGGTAGGGGCATATATAGTAAATCGACTACGCTCGTTTCAATGGGCATATCGCCGAAACCGACGGAAGTGACCACTGGTCACTACAGCCTATGGGGCCTATTGACCACTGGTCAAACGGCCTAAAACTGCGTTTTTCGGCATTTTGGGCGGGGCATATATATATAGTAAATCGTCTACGCTCGTTTCAATGGGCATATCGCCGAAACCAACGGAAGTGACCACTGGTCACTACAGCCTACGGGGCCTATTGACCACTGGTCAAACGACCTAAAACTGCGTTTTTCGGCGGTTTGGTAGGGGGCGTAGATAGTAAATCGACTACGCTCGTTTCAATGGGCATATTGCCGAAACCGACGGAAGTGACCACTGGTCACTACAGCCTACGGGGCCTATTGACCACTGGTCAAACGACCTAAAACTGCGTTTTTCGGCGTTTTGGTAGGGGGCGTAGATAGTAAATCGACTACGCTCGTTTCAATGGGCATATTGCCGAAACCGACGGAAGTGACCACTGGTCACTACAGCCTACGGGGCCTATTGACCACTGGTCAAACGGCCTTAAACAGCGTTTAGGGATGAACCGGATTTAGAGTTACGGTTCGTTCTCTTCGAATGGCACTCAAAAATGTCTTTAGTCAGCGCTTATATTTAAATGGCTGAAATTATTGTTAATTGGATCACTGCTGTCATGGCTTACTGAGCCTGATTTGCAGGTTGTGTATAGTTTATATGCTTACACAAATGGCGTAATGCCATGATGCATTACTGGCTTTTTCCTAGGCAAAAATTTCTGGGGGGGGAAGTCTGGGGGGCGGTCCCCCCCAGGTCTGGGGGGGGGGAAGAAAATTTTTTTCAAAAATGATTAAAAAATAGTTATATGCTAAAATATGAACTATTTTTAACCTTATTTTAAGGTTAAAATAGCTAAAAATGCTTGAAATGTGTAAAAATCCGGCGAAGCCGGAAAAATTTTTCAAAATTTACCCTCAAAACCCTATTTTTCCGAGCACTTGAAAGTTCTGGGAGGGGGGAGGCCCGAATCCTGGGAGGGCGCGATTCTGGGTGAGGCGACGGAACGAAATTCTGGGGGGGGGGGCGCCCCCACCCCCCCTGGCTTATTTTTAGGCAAAAATTTATGGGGGGGCTTCATGGGGGGGCCCCCATCGATGGGGGGGCTGACCCAAAATGGGGGGGGCATATTTTGGAAAAAATTTTCGAATTTTTGCGGGTTTTTCGTGTAAAAATGTGTAAAAATCGCTAAAAAATGAATAATTTTAAGTGGTTTTTAGGCTAAAATAGTGAAAATTTCGTTAAAAATCCGGCGAAGCCGGAAAAAGTTTTGAAAATTTAGGGTAAAAACGGTAAAATTTGGCAAGTTTTTGGGTTATGGGGGGGAGGTCGGAATTTATGGGGGGCATTTCATGGGGGGGGGCTCCTCGAATGGGGGGGTCGCCGAATGGGGGCGGCCCCCCACCCCCCCCCCCCAGTAAAAATAAGCCAGCCCCCTGTAGGAAAAAGCCAGCATTAGACGCTTGGAGGAGAATCTTTAAAAGGACAGAAGGACAAGAAACAAAAATGCTCCTCCGGAGCATGAAAAAAGTAATATGGGTGATGGTGAGGTTGCAAAATCAAGAGAGGACTAGTCTTTAAAATGCTTAATATGGGGCTAGGTTCAAAAGTAGAAGAGGACTAGGTTGTGAGCGAATTAATATGGGCACAGCTTTGCCGAACAACCCATATTCGCGGGATTTCACGCTTCGTCTTAGCTTTTGTCGCATACAGAGCTATCAATTTCAGTCAGTAATAAGAAATTTAAGAAGTTGAATACGTACTCATTGAATACAGTTGTTTGCATATTATGTAGGGGCGCCATAGCGCCCCTACATAATATGGGTGTTAAGGCGTCTGCGCGGCCCCCTGGAGACCGTGTTGGCCTGGCGCCAGCTAATTAGAGGTTCGGGAGGGGTAAAAATGTTGCCATCGTAAAGTACTCGAGTAGTACTACAAGTATCACCGTACTTTTGGTTCGAATTCGAAACTTCAAATTTTTGCACTTGGCAACAGTTATATAGTTTGCGTTTGTTTTTTTCTAGGTGAATAACGCTTTTCGGAAGTGCATTTTCTAGCGAAGTGTTGGAACGTTGTGGGCATTTTGGTCCAATACTACTGTTATATATATGTTGGTAGACAGTATCCCCCCATGCTACCTTTTTTTGGTCATTTTGGCACCTGGCCAATTTTGGCTCTGTGCCAATGCCCCAAACTCGGACTTTCGCTATTTTGGCACTTCGGTTGTGGTGGACTTTTTTCACAGGCTAGCAGCTAGATCGGTTTGGTTTATTTTATTTGAATATTTCGGCCAATGCACACAAAGTAACGAGGGGATTTTTTAATTTCGCTCTGTAGCTTTCAGGAGATAGGCCCAAACTTTGCATTTTTTGGCCTGTTTTGGGTAAAAGTTGCTAAGTCCCACTTTTACTAGAAATGGCCTAAAAGTCACTAAAAATGGTGTTTTTCGGCCTCGGGGTGGTACCCATATAGCCTATTTTTTTACCAGCTTCTCCATTATTTTACATTTATAGCTGGTCAGACTTATAGGTCGATAGCTGGCTGGCTGATCTAATGGTTTTCCTTTCTTGGGAATTGGAATGATAGTTGCCTTCTTCCAACTGCTCGGAATCTCTCCAGACGACCATGAGAGATTGTAGACGTGCAGCAGAGCCACCAGTCCTCTCTTGATTTTACAACCTCACCACTACCCATATTACTTTTTCATGCTCCGGAGGAGCATTTCTATTGTGTAATACTTCTGTGCATTTTTACATTTGTAGGCACTTTTAATAAATACGTATCCAATTCGGATCTGTTGGTCTTATCTCATCTGATTATTGATTATGGAAGCTCCCCCGGTTGCTTCCTGGAGTTCTATTCGTCAATATTTCACTGTCAAAGAATGGGAAGAGATTTCGGACTATGAAAAGACTCGATACTGTAATCTAAAAGAGAATTATGAAGTCCTGCTTAAGCTTGGTAGGTTGAATTCGTTTATACATCAGCTGCCGATGGATTATTTTTCCAGGTAGGGGGAGTGTAATTGAGGGTGGGCCATATACGTCTCTGCTGTCCTGTCTGATTTCTGTATGGGGGAGGGGGGTGCTCTAATTTGCCCCCCATGGCTGACCAAAAATGGGGGAGCTTATTTTTGAAAAATTTGCGAATTTTTAGGCTTTTCTCTCCATGAGCGGGAAAATTGGAGATTTTGCCATTTTTACCCTAAATTTTCCGACTTCGCCGGATTTTTAGCTATATATATTTTCGCTATTTTATCTTAATAAACGCCTAAAATTTGCCGATATATCTACGCCGTGTCTTTTTGTTTGATTCTTTCAAGAAGATTCTCTGTTAATCTTTTAATTCTATAATAGTTGAAATTGTTTTAATGAATTCTTCGGGAACTTTTTTAAACCTTAACGATATAAATAACATGTAAAAGCATTCTACAGCATTCATGAAATTCTTAATAGAGAATTTTGTTTCAGGACTTGCCTCCTGTCCTCCAGATTTCATGGTTAGAGCAAAGAAACGTGTGTTGAAGCAAAAAGGGAAAGAATCGGCGACTGGTTCCACAACTGGCGGACCCCAGACCTTGGTTGAACCGGTGGTTCGACGTAGTGCCAGAATTCAAGCGACTTCTACCACCACGCCGTCGTGTTCCACTTTTGGCAGGGTGCCAAAAACCAAATCAGCCAGATCTTGTAGGGAACCGGATTCGAGTTATTTTGAGGAGGCTGAAGATGAAGATGACAGTGAAAATGAAGATAATGATGATAAGTGGATGCCTGGTGTTTCAGGTAGATTAAAGATGGCAATATAATTCCTTATATATTTGTTTATTTTGTTTGTTCAGTAGATTTGGTGGATGGTTGAAATTGAAGTGTCATAGAAAAGAAATGTGCTTAGACCGTTAGCATAAACTAACTTTCAAAGTTGGTGCACACTTGTGTTGGCAAAGAAAGACATTTGAATGTTCATTTGAATTAACAACTTGCAGACAACCTACAATCTGTATATATACTGTTTGGTGAAACCTATGAATTTTAGGCACTTTTAGGGTTTTGGGATTACGGGAAGCACAGCCTACTGTTATTTTTTAGGGTTTTGAAAGTGGGTGGGGGAAGTGGGGGGGGGCGAGCCCAAGGTATGAAATCAATTTTTAGCGAACAGTTATCGTTTTTAAGATAAAAACGCAAAAAATAGCTGTTTTTAAGCTTAAAATGAACTTATAAGTCCATAAATTAGCCAAAAATGCAGAAAATGTTTTTAAAATTTGACCTCAAAAGCTTAATTTTTTCACACTTTTGGGAGACTCCCAAAAAAGTGGGTGGGGCTTGCCGAAAAGTGGGTGGGGCACTAATTTAAAAATGCCAGCCCTAGGAAGGGGGAGTTGGAGGACTTCCGAAAAGTGGTGGACCAAGACCAACAACTTTGCTCTTAAGCGTATTTTTCGATTCCTCGCGGTTCAAGAGATAACAGGGAAAATTCATTTTTGAGGTCCAAAACTGACCATTTTTCGAAAAATCAGATATTACAAAATTCCAACAGCTTCAACAGCGCTGGTCCGTCGGTCAAGTATTGTCCATATTTGTGGTCCTAAAGAACATATTATGCCCAATGGAGAGCTCTGTGCGGCTTCTCTGCCTAAGCACAGCAACGAGAATGTGAAATTTTGTAAATGGCAACCGGATTGTTTTGAACACGGATTTCTCTCAACTCATGCAAGCAATTAAGAAGCGGCTTTACACACACAGTTTTGGGACAATTGTCGAGGGCTATTTTTCAGGGTTTTGCGTTTAGTCCTTTTGTTCGGGAGAAATAAGCATCCGAACTTGAAAATTTTAACAAAATCGCACAAAATTTACATTTTTCTCGAAATAACGAGCTTGTTTCTTCATTAAACAATTTCAGATAAATCAGCCTTCGGGAAGACGTTTCTTTTGAAGCCTGAACTGGCCGCTTTTCTTTAGCTGCCCTGCACTTCGAGAAATCCATGTTCAAAAATTGTTTTTGTGTTATCACATGTCAAAGTCGAACAGTAGAAACGCAGCAGCTGTTATTAGCACATTTTAAGCTTTAAAATGATATAAAAATTGTCCTCGAACTCTAAAAATTGAGTAAGTTACAGTCTTTCAAAATTTGCTGCAAATATATACCCGAACCAGCACCTTAAATATGTATGTACGTACGTACTTCTGCTTTCTACTGTGTAATGTACGTACGTAACTTGACATTACTGTTTTCAGTTCCGTTTGTATTTAATTTCTGTTTACACATTTAATGTTTTAGAAGAGTCGTCTAGAAAGATGTCTGGTGCCAATACACTGTTGATGAAAGGGCAGCCTTTGGCGAATCTCAGAAATCTCCCTGCTGCGGGTGTGTTTACAGTACAGCTCAACAAAAACTTTATTTTTTGCGAAGTTCGCCTTTTTTGCGAACTTCGCGAACTTCGTGACATTTCGCCAAATTTTGCGAACTTCGCGAAGAATTTTTCGCGATGTTTCGCGAAGTTTTTTCAGTTAGCTAATTGAGGGGTTTTCTCCATAGTAAAAAACAAAAAGTTCAGTGGGCGAGCAAAATTTCAATTTTGTTTTGATTCAAGTCCAAACTTCGCGAATTTCGTGAACTTCTCCAAATTTCGCGAACTTCGCGAAGGATTTTCGCGAAGTTATTAGTTATAGATAGTGAAAGCCCCGGCAGCCAGTTCGCAACCCTCTTCCAGGAATTCGGGTGTTATCTGGAATGAACGGAAGCAGCATGGAGTGTACGTACGCAACCAGATACTCTCTAATTAAACCAACTGACATTTTGTTTCAGACCTTTATAATCCGCTACAAGAATGAGAATATATAGCTTCGAGTGGGCCTTTCTGATAACGCGCCCCTAGTTCGTGTAACGTGACCCTTCTTGTAATCAACTCAAATGACTTAGTATAGCTATGGGGGGAAACCCACATTTTCGGATTTTCCCTGGAACTAGGGTACCTGGAAATTGTGCCCGCAGTCTGTTGAAATTTCGTTTGGGCAAAATTGTTCACAACTGCTTAGTTTGTAGGATACGTCGAAAAGCTTTAAGTGTGTTCAAGTGGCGTTTACATGACGTGATATTCGTTAAGACAGGCTACAAATGTTATCATAGGGGTCGCGACCCCTATAACATGTGTGAAAAGTGGCGGGAGACAGTGTAAAATAAGCTGCGCAAAATCCAAAATCATGCGCAAATTGTAGAGCACATCGAGTTTAGTATGTCTGTGAAGTTTCAGCCCCGTATCACTGACCGTTAAAAAGTTGCGCTCCGGACCGGTTATGGCGGCGATGTTTTTTTCCGGTTTCTCCTATTTGATGGTTGTATTGTACATAATGTTCGCCGCTTTCACGTGAACTGCAGCGGTGGGCCGACCTAAAGGGCTATAGGGTCTAGTAGTACCCTCTAAAGAATTTAAGAATCGCAACTTTTTTGCGCCGCAGTGGCGCCGCAAAGTCGGCTCATAACGAAAAGTGACCATTTTTGTGGTCGTCGCTCAGGTCGAGCGTTACGAGCTGGAGCTGATTTCTTTTTATATTCAAAAATTACATATATTTAGCTAACTAACGGTCCAGGTTGCGTTTCTCTATCACTTCCCTAGCGACCACAAGTGACCCGTCAAAATGGCGAAAATTCGAAAAATGAAAAATCGAAATTTCTCGCTATCTATTCAACTGTGACGGATCGAATCTAACTAGTACATAACAAAAAAAACAGAAATTAACAAACACGTCTAGCTATTTATTGCTTACGTATTACAATAAATTTAGAACGATATATAAATAAAATTTATATATGAAAAATGCAAATCTATCAGCTACTTCTAGGTACGTTAACATTATCTAATGTCTAGGGTTTGCTTCGTACTGCCGTTGTAGCTCCTTTCTAGCTTTACTGCTAGTGGCAGTCTTGTTTTCGTTGATGTGAAGCTGTCGTAGGCTACCGTAGGACAACCACATTGTTTATTGGTGGATTTCGGAAAGTCATATGAATGTAATTATTGGATGGAAAATTGGTCTGGGGGAAGGGTTTGAGGTAATTCTAGGAATTACCATAAGTCTGACATTTTGAGTTATAGTTTCAAGAATTTTCATAGTTTTTATATTTCCTGCAAAAGTCTAAAAATGTCGAAAACAAAATTAGTAAAGCCAAAACATGAAAAGGGCCGACACAGTTTGAAGAATAGCTGGCCTAACTCGAAAAGCAAAAGCAACGAAAGAACCTAAAAAGTGAGCCGAAAACAGGCTCCCAAAAAGACTATCGACGCAACGGGAGGGCGGAGTTTGCTAACATATAAAAGTTCCTGCAATTGCTGTTTTGGGTGCTTGGTATCATATCTGCAGTGGCTTGGTGTGGTGGCTTGTTCTGTAACTGCGAATAAACGAAACTTAATAAAGAGACGACTGGACTTCGACTTCGTAGTGTAGAGAACTTCGGTTAGACTAGACTTGTCGGCGATCCACTTGGAGGATAGATTTAATTCTAGTTAGAGGCCGGGGGTTCACACCTAAGCCTAATTAAATTAATCCAAACTTAGTAGTTTTGTGTGCAAGTCAGTGTGAGGGTGAAATCCCAGCACTTGACAGAGTTTACAGAAAGTTCAGAGTCAGTGTGAGGGTGCGATCCCAGCACTTGACAGTTTAGAGTTTAAAGTAAATTTCCACTGCGCCGGCTCCCGTTCTGCTACCAGTTACCTGGCACACTCTCAGTTCTGCCTTGCCACAATTGGTAGCAGAGCGTGGTTGCCTGAACAAGTCTAGCGAAGTCCGCCGAACTTAAACGAACACACCAAGCCACTGCCACCCTTTTTGTTGGGTGACAGCGCATGAATCAGTGGCCACAGCAGTCTGCCACAAACTTTCAGCAGACGTATCCGCCTGTGGAACTATCAGCATCAACAACTCTGCCACTGCAGACCGCTCAGCTACCGGTGACTCTGACGGTCCCAGTCATTGTCCAGATACCCAGGCAAATTGCAGCAATTTGCCCCGTCTGTCAACATTTCCTGGAGATCCTTGGGGAGCCATCAGGAAGTCCGCAGCCGTCCGGAAGCCTGTTTCCGCCAGGACCTCAGCCAGTGGATCTAACCCTCGGAAGACCGGTGTTGGGACGTCCTAGCCAGTGATCCGTGGAGAAATCCTGATCTGTCCGACCAGATCCTGCTTGGATGTCAACTTTTTGGTGGGTATCTGAGTACTTTGGATAATTTTGTTGTAATTGTAGTTTATTGTGTGGTTAGAGTTGAAGAATACATAAAACGTGTTTTAACTAGTTGTGATTAGAATATAAACTGAATCAAACGCGGTTAACGTACGAATCTGGTATCTCCAAGACCGTACAAGCGTATATATAATTTCGAGACGGACACGTGGTTCACCGACCAACGCTCCCGATCGAAGAAGTGACCGAAAGATCGCAAAAAGAAAATTTTATTGGTCCCAGAAGAGTTAAACTTTTGGAATTTCTAGAAATTTTGAGAGTTTATAGATTTGTTTGTAAACCGTAAAATTTCATTGTGCGTTACGCTGTATGGCTGACGGAAAGGGTGGGTTTGACGACACAAATAACTCTCAACCTTTTCCGCAAAATCCAGACTACGACCGCCTGGAGCGGCATTCAAAAGCGATAAAAACACAAGCAAAAATGCTTGAGGATATGAAAGATGAGTTAGCCACGTGCACTCAGAGAATTTCAGAATTGCCGGATGTCACTGAATTTCAAGATTTTTCAAATTTGAAAGATGACTTTTTGGCTTTTAAGCAAAGTTTTTTCAACACTTTTAATGCGGCCACACCAAGTCAAAAACCGGTCTTGGTGGGTCCGACAGAGACTGTTTCACTACCGAAAGATACTTTGAGACCTTTTTCTGGAAAATCTGACGAACAGTCCATAGATGACTGGTTCGTAGTCTTTAAATTAGTGGCTATCGCCCAGAATTGGGACGATGCCAAGCAATTACAAGTACTTCCTGCATATTTAAGAGATTTTGCGCTTGATGTTTACAGAAATTTGGATCCGTCTCAAAAGGATACTGTAGAGCATTTGGAAGCTGCTCTTACAGAACAACTTAAACCTGCTGAGTATGAAAGGCTTGCGAGCATGCAACTTCATAGCAGAACTCAAAAACCTCGAGAAAGCGTTCAAGATTTTGCTTATGCTATTCAAAGATTAGTTCAAAAGGCTTATCCAGAAATGGATTCTGATGCAGCAATGAATTTATCTTTTAACAGTTTCATAAATGGGTTAAATCCTATGTATAAAACTCAGTTAATTTTGCAAAATCCTATCGATTTTCGGGATGCCATCAAAAAGGCTCGTCAAATCGAAGCTCTAGAAGGTTTGACGAGGCCGGCATCCAAACCAGTTGCTGCGTACTCATTTCCGCAAACAGAAAAGCAGCAAACTAATTCCGAAGTTGAACCTTTACTCACAGAAATGGGTAAAGTGGTGGAAGCAATGAAGTTGCAGCACTCGCAAGCAATTACTCAGGCCAAAAAGTTTGAGCAATTTCAGCAATACGTTAATGAAAATTTATCGGAATTACGTAACAAAATGGATCAAAGTTTTTCTAGTGCAAGAAATTCCGGTCCAATACCGGCTCAAAACATGATGAATTCAAATTCTCGCAATATAGACCGCCGACCACAATCACAGAATCGGAGCAATCAGCCACAACTAAATCGGGGGCGTTGGACGGCGGATGGCCGCCCTGTGTGCAATTTCTGCTCAAAACCTGGTCATTACGCTATGTCATGTCCTCAGAAACGACAAGGGGGTCCTCCAGCGGGACGGTCTCCTAATTTCAGTGGTCCGACTCGAAATTATAGTCAAGCTGGACCTAGTCGTACCCCAGCTGCTCCCATAAATCGGCGAACAGGATATTTACAAGAGAGTCCGGTTACAGGGTCGCATTTACAAACAGAGTTAACAGATATAACTATGACATTAAAAGCTCTACAAGACGGTCAGCAAATTATAGCTAAAAACCAACAAAATTTACAGTCTGCCTATGTGCAAGTCAGGCAGGAAAATGAAGCATTATTCGAGCAAAATCGTCGCCTGGCTCAGAGAGTTTATGATGAAAATGAAACTACTCCTAAGATGATAGGATCTATAAAAATTGACTCCTCTAGTACTCAAATTGCACAATCAAAAATTCAGACTATTACAACGCCCAGAGTTAAGGCCAAAAATAAGAAAGTACTGGGCAAGCCAAAAGATAGTGTTAGTGCTCCTAACCGTGCAAAATGTCCATTTATTCAAGGAAACAGTTATTTTTCATTACTTCTTTTTAGTGTCAGTATTCTGAGCATAATACTGGCAGGAAGCAATTTTGCATCTGCTGTACCGGTCCCGGAGCGACCTTTACTCTGTCAGACTAAAGATGGCAAAGCGCTCTGGCAATTACCTGAATCTGTGCAATGTGCGGTTCAAAAACATGTTGATGAAGGTGTCCCCTTGGACACAGAGTTAGCTCTTTACAAACATAATCTGATACAGTATCGGACAAAAGCTTGGCGATGCAAAATTGTGTACCAAAAAGTCGAAACTTTTACTTATTTCTTCGCAGATGAAAATTTAAAGAAGGAGGAGAAACAGGATATACCGGTTCATGAGCAAGAATGCGAAAATATGCATCGCTGGCATACTTGTCGTTATGGCAGTCTAGAGAAAAAGGGTGGACTTTGGCAAACTACCAACAAACTTGACTGGTATTACCCGGGAGGTGGTATAAATTGTTGTAAATGGAGGGTTTTTGAAGTTTACAATTGTTTTGTGACAGAAGGAGTGGTATATAAAAGGCATCATAATGATTTTATGGAAAGTTCGTTGGGAGTTACCACTCATTGTGATTATGCTCGTGGGGGATGTGCCCTATCGGATCGAAGCTTTTTAACGTGGCAAATTGACCAGAGTGAAAAGTGTGAATTTGTTCCTTGGAAAAATGTTAAGGGGCAAATGTGGGGAGCAAATTGGCTTTCCGATGATGGGACTTTAGCTCTAACTTATCGAAATGCCTATACTGCTCATGACTGCCGTAACAAACAAGTATTCATATCTGAGCAAGGGGTGCCATTTCGCATTCTGTCTCAAAGGCAGGCTCCGAAATTAAGGCGCCCGCGCCAAGTTAGTGAGAATCGTATAGGTAGAAAGGAAAAAGTAGTCAAAATACTTGACGGATGGGTCAAAGAACATGGTATCGTTACTACAGATTTACTAGCTACAATGCTACAAGCTATAGAGTTCCGGTTGCATAAAAATATAAGATTCGCATTCGACCAAACCATGCATTCTATTTGTTCATCCATGCAAAATGTAATCGAAATTTTAAAAGCAGACATACTAGCTAATCCCACTCTAGCTATGAGAGCCTTACTACAGAGAGCTGAAATTTTTGCCAGAGCTGGCGGGCCAGTAATCGAAGTATGGCCTTGCCAAGAAGTCGATAGTACGTATAAATTTTTACCTATGAATGATTCAACCTGCACACGTGAAATTCCAGTAGAATTTACTGTTCTTAATCGTTCGCACATGGCATATCTTGACCCAGTCACAAACATACTACATCATTCAGGGCGTCCAATTGAATGCGAATTTGCTAATCAAGTTCCACTAAAACTAAGTAATCAAACTTATCTGTACCATGCCTTTGATGGTTCAGTCTTACCCATAAACGGTATCCCTGACTTAAAAGCTTTTGATTGGAACTTATCGTCTCCTTGGAATTTTGAAGCTACTATTTTTCATGAGATAGTTATGTATAATTTCAGCGATCTAGAAACTTCAGTTTCTCTTAATGACTTGTTAGGAGGGGTTCAATTTCAACAGCAAATTTTGGCTGAATTAGGAGTAATAGGTCAAATAGCTAGTAATCCTAAGGATGCGGCTAAAGGTATGGTTTCTTCCATTATGAACAAAGGATTTTTCGGATTTTTGACGGGATATGGAATAAGTCCTTTTCAAATTTGGGTCTTTCTAGTTTGTCTATACGTAACCTCTTGTTTTCTCATAATTCACTGTTGCCCATTACCTACTAGCCCGATGGCCTCGTTTAACTTGCCTGAGCTATTGCCACGGTTGTGGACGTGGATTCGGGGTAGATCGAAAAGGTCTACAGAAAGTGAGGCCAACCCAATCTTTGAAGCATTAGACTTGACACCCCCGGCAAGAAGTGTACCTACTCCAACTATGCCTAGGCCACCTACAATAATAGTTACTGCCGATTCACCTAGACTGTACCCTAGGTTAAGTCAAGCTTATGAAAACCAATACTTGTTACCTAGAACAGCACACACAAACGAGGCTAATAGCTACGTATCTAGCGCAACTTTTCTCCGACTACCCCCACCCGTCCCTCCTGAATTAGATCTGGCAGAATACCTACCTCGGCAAGCATTAGCTCTGCCAGCATTACCTAGGTCGACCAGTGTTATTAATTTAACAAATGGGGCTGGAACGGTTAAAATAGTAATTGAAATTGGTGGGATATCAGTGGCGGCTCTTGCAGATACCGGAGCTCATGCTACTCTAATTGATTGTGATATTTTCGAACAAGTGGCTGAACAAACCGGGGTCCGATTAGAGCCGTCGGATATCCTAGCAACCTCAGTTACGGGACATGCCCTGCGAGTCATTGGTAAGGTTCAAATGCCAGTTACAATTCAATCTACAACAATTACACACCCAGTCTATGTGGTGGACGACTTTAGTTACCAATGTATCTTGGGAATAGATTTTCTTCGAAGGTTTGGGGTTGTTGGGTTTGACTTCGACAAAGAACTCTTACAGCTAGGACCAGAAAAGGTGTTGTTTCGGCCTATGGATACTCCAATTTTAGCTACACTTAGAAAGAGTCCTACGGTGGTAAGGGTTGGGGAAACAATGAAAATCCCTCCCCGTAGTGAAGTAATATTAGTGGGAGAGGGACAGGGATTAAATACAGCAATGTTCGAGCCAAATCCAAATTTAATGTCAAAATATGGGCTTTGTGCGGCTCGGGCATTGGTGAATTGTCAGATACAAGAGCCCACCGTGCCAATACGCATAATGAACGTAAATTTCATGTCTGTTACTTTATATAAAAATACAAAACTTGGTACTCTAGATTCGCCAGCCGAAATAATTGAAGCGCCGCTTGCAGCAACAAACTCTGGAAATGAAACTTTAAAAATATTTTCGGTAAATATGAAGTCGAATTTGGCTGCGTATAAACTCCCAAAGTCGCTCGAAGAATTAAAATTAGATGAAAATGATTTGACACAGGAACAGACTGCAAAGTTACTTGCATTGTTAACTAGTTACGCCGACATTTTTGTTGAAAGTGGTGGCGTAACCGGCTATGCGAAAGATTTTGATCACAGAATTTTAACCGGTGACGCACCACCTATTAAACAATTACCCTACCGAATACCGGTAGCTCAGAGAGGTGTGGTTGAGGAGCAAATACAGGGCATGATGGAGCAGGGTATAATTAGATTTTCAAAGAGTCCTTGGTCCTCGCCAGTGGTGTTAGTTAAGAAAAAGGACGGCACCTGGCGATTTTGTGTTGACTTTAGGAAATTAAACGCTATCACAAAGAAAGATGTATTTCCGCTACCAAACATTACTGAAATTTTAGACTCTATGTCTAATTCTCAATATTTTTCGTCGCTAGATTTAGCACAAGGTTATTGGCAGATTCCAATTAGAAAGGAAGATCGTGAAAAAACTGCTTTCATAACCCATGGGGGACTCTTTGAATTTAATGTCATGCCTTTTGGGCTATGTAATGCTCCTGCAACCTTTCAACGATTAATGGAAGTAACTTTGGCAGGACTAAATTGGTCTATTTGTTTGGTTTATATTGATGATTTAATAATTTTTTCAGCAAGTTTTGATGAACATTTGCATTATCTTAGTCAAGTTTTTGATAGGCTTCGCGCCGCTGGTTTAAAAATTAAGACCAAAAAGTGCCAATTTCTGCGCGCCGAAATCGTCTTTTTGGGACATATCGTATCAAAACATGGTGTTTCGCCTGATCCAGCAAAAATAGAAAAATTGGTAGCACTAGCACCACCTAAAAACGTCGATGAATTGCGCTGTTTTCTAGGCTTGGCATCTTACTATCGCCGTTTTGTGCAAAAATTCGCGGAAATTGCCAGCCCTCTCCACCGCTTGCTAAAGAAGTCAGAAAAATATGAATGGACTGAGGATTGTGAGAAAGCATTTCAAGAGCTAAAAAAGAGACTTGTCTCACCACCTATTTTGTGTTACCCGGATTTTACTCGTCCATTCATACTAAAGACAGATGCTTCTTTGCAAGGGTTAGGAGCCGTGTTGGCGCAAGAATTAATGGACGGAGAAAGAGTCGTCGCATTTGCTAGCCGAAATTTAAAAAGTAGTGAGAAAAATTATAGTATTGTTGAACTTGAAAGTTTAGCTGTTGTTTGGGCTATTAAATATTTTCGAACTTATCTAGCCGGACGGCATTTTACCGTAATCACTGATCATGCGCCTTTAAGATGGTTAATAAAGTATGGAAAACATCAAGAAGGTCGATTGGCTAGATGGGCTCTAACTCTACAAAGTTATGATTTTGATATTCAGTATAAGCCCGGACGTACTAATGCAGCTGCAGATTTTTTATCTCGATTACCAGGGTTTGTAGTAGCTAATTTGCAGGCAGTAAATTTACAATTTGCAACTGAACAGGCTGCCGACCCTGAAATTGGGCCTATGATTGGTTATTTTCGAGATGGTTCTTTACCTGATGATTTTGAACATGCACGAAAAATTATTAGACAATCTCCACGATATTTGTGGAACGGAACACTCTTGTATCATCTGTATCCCAGGCAAGGAAAGCGGGAACAGACACTTTTTCAGCAGGTAGTAGTACCGATTACTTTGAGAGAATTTATTTTACGAGAATATCATGATAGTCCTTTAGGGGCTCACCAGAATTTTGAAAGAACCTATATAAAAATTTTACCAAAATATTATTGGGATGGTATGTATGGAGATATTAAGAAATGGTGCGACGAGTGTGAATCGTGTGCAGGAAGAAAATCTGGCAAACTTGTTCGTGCGCCCATGGTTCCGATTCCGGTAGAAGGAGCCATGGACCGAATGGCTGTTGATATTTTGGGTCCACTCCCTATAACACCTTCTGGAAACAAATATATAGTGGTTTTTATGGATTATTTGACAAAATGGCCAGAAGCTTTTGCTATGTCGGACTCAAAAGCAGAAACAATTGCTAAACTTTTTGTAGAACAAATTGTTTGTCGATTTGGTGCCCCGTCCGTACTTTTATCAGATCAGGGGACCCAATTTACTTCAAAATTGCTGGAAGAAGTTTGCCAGATTCTCAGCATTGATCGCACGTTCACAACTCCATACCATCCTCAAACTGATGGTTTGGTCGAAAGATTTAACAGTACCATCTTAAAAATGTTAAGTATGTACGTAAATACTCGTCAGGGGGATTGGGACACTTATATACCCTACGTATTATTTGCGTACAGAGCTAGTAAACAGGAATCAACCCAATTGTCACCATGTTTGCTCATGCATGGTAGAGAACCAAATTTACCCATTGATGTGACACTAAATTTACCACGTTATCACTTTGACTTGGAAACTTTTAAAATTTATTTATTAACACGTATTCGTGAGGCTTGGGAATTTGCAAAAGAACATTTAGAGGAGGCTCAGGGGAGACAGAGCCGACTCTATGATCGAAAACGGTTTGACCCTGAATTTGCAGTTGGGGAACAAGTTTGGGTTCACAATCCCGCCGTGGGTAAAGGTAAAACTACAAAACTAGCACATTTATGGCATGGGCCGTTTACAATTATTAAAATTCGGTATCCAACGGCTACAGTTGAGCCAAGCCGGGGAAGGAATCGTAAACAACAAACTGTACACATAAATCGCTTAAAGAAGTATAGGGGGACGGCGGTTCCCCGTCTAGTTGAAAACCCGCGGGATTTAGAAATAGTGGAAGAGTTTGAGGACGAGTTGCCCTCAGAAGGCCAAGCCGGTGATAACGAGGTAAACCAAATACAAGAAAATACAGATACAATAATTGAAAGTCAGGACAACCTAGAACCTAATATTACCCTAGAACCTACAGATATAGCTAACAATACCGAACCAATGGAGCTAAAAGCTCTACCACACACACCTACTCCGGTTGGAGAGGAAAGAGACGTAACAGAATCCCACCCACCCGAAGGGGAAAGGCCGTATCCCTTACGGTCCCGTTTAGATCCGTGTCGTTTCTGGAAAATATATGAAGACCAGTTAGACTAAGCTAGGACATTGTGTCGCAATTCAAAACGTTTGTAGCAGCATACATTGAGGCTTAAGTAGTTTTTTCCTAAAAATAGTTTCTTTTGTTTAGGCCTAATCCAAGTTGTTAAGAGCCACCGTATTCCTGGTATCTCCAAGGCCACGGTTGGAAAAACATTAGTTTTGGGCCTCATCATTGAAGTCTCAGCATTAGCTCAACAAGAATAGTAACCTAATTCCTCAGTTCCAAAATGCTTCGTGCTAAGAAAATTCGCTACGTTCGCCCAGGGCATGGAGTTTGGAACCTGCACCTACGCGTGGATGCACATCGACTAGAAACCGATGAGGGAACTTTGTGGACAGACCTAGAACCCCCTACTTCTACAGAATTTGTAATTCGGTCATTAAACGACATAAAAACCGGTCATTTTGGTTTTCCCGGTAAACCAGCGAGCCTGGGTTGCTATTGTTCCCAGAAGCTGACCAGGTTGATAAGCCTCGTAGCCGAGCGTCTCCTAAGAGTACCAGAATCCTTTCAAGTTCGGATGATTCGAGAGGGCTGCGACAATTGCTATGCGGAAGGAATCAGAATTCTGGAAACACGAACGTCTACCATTCTAGCAATTCCCGTCTTGATCTATCCACCGAGTTACGGCACTATGTGCGAGGTCATTTTCAGCCGAAGAAGGATGCGTGAGGAAAGGATTCGACCACTCATTAGGCAGATGGCAAGCGTTGTAGCCTATCTCCACGAAGCTAATCTTCATATAGGAGATCTGCGTTCGTCGTACTGGTTCTTCGTCGACCCGGAGAGAACACGGATCCAGTTAGGGAATTTGCAACATCTTCGTCTTATCGCCGGGGAAGATGATTTCTGCTGGGCCTACAAAATGTGTCCGGCTTATGTAGCCCCAGAAATGATTTTGCATCCCCAGGGATTCCGTGGCAAACCGGCGGATGTGTGGAGCCTCGGTATCATGTTGTTTGGAATGATCACCGGGTACTACCCTTTCCATCATCCCTTGCCACGCCATCTCTTCAGCCGGATCGTACACGGCATTTATTCGAGACGTCTAGGACCCGTGCCGCCGGACCTAAGCTCTTTAGTTCGTTCAATCTTGGTTCGAAATCCGCAGCGGCGCCTCACTGCCCTGGAAATAGTTTTTCATCCGTGGTGTAGGAATCAGCCGAGCTCGCAGCACAGCGGCCGCGGAACAGAAGGCTCGGAATTTGGTTCGCCTGATCCTCCTAGGCGCGGCATTCGAATCCGTGCACAGGGCAAACGTCAAATTCGTGCCAACCGCAAAACGTGTCGTGTCTGGTCTTGGCGGTCACGAAAATTTGAATAAACTTTCTTTTAGCTAGCCAGTTTTACCTGTTTTTATTCTGTAGTCATTGTGGTAACTTAGTATTTTTTTTTGCAAGTCTTCTATAATAATTTTGATACGACTAGATGTATCAAAATAATAGGCAAATATTTACAAAGTTTTTCTTTCTGTTTTAGCGAATTTGTATTTTATTATCGAAAGTATTTTTAAATTTTGCCAAATGATTCATTTATCGACCAACCAAAGTTCTAAGGATGCGAAGGGACCAGTTTTGGGATTCAAACATAGGATCAGAGATCAGGCCAAAATCCCCATGCCACCTGGACATCCAGCCTGGGGTAAGGCTATCCTAAGACTGTCAAAACTGGGAGCTAAGCATCCAGTAATCATTTGGACGCAAACACAACATCAGAAGTATTTCCCTGAGATTCTGCAGAAAGCCATAGATAAGGTCTGGTGTTCCATCGATACGGAAGGACTAGACGCCGATAACACCAGCCACGGTTCCAATCACCTTAACCTATTGCAGTTGGCATTCTCCACCAAGGATGAGGACGTTTATGTCTACTGCGTAGGTTATCTAACCGCGTTCAACAAATCTCAGTTTCCTGCAGATCTCAAGATGTTTCTGCAGGTTCCGCCGTGCACTTTTGTGGCGAACGGGTCACCCTGTGATGCTCAACGATTCCAGGATACTTTCGGATTCACATTCAATTCCAGGGTAGACCTATCCACTCTGTTCAAGAGTTCCGGCCTAGCCCGAAAGTTTGATCTCCAACGGACCAGGGATCAAGGGATCAAGCTAGTCACCATGAACTCTTTGCTATTCGGTGAAACAGAGGCTAAGGATGAGGAAATCCAGAAGTGCGGAGCCGACTTGCTTCCGACCAAAAAGCAGCTCCAATACGCGATTAGTGACGTGAAGTACCAGTACCAGGTGGCAGAAACCTGCCTCCAAGAACTGTGCCAAGGGAAACCTGAATCAGAATGGGTATCGGTACTTAAGGAGCTGCGCGAAAATAAACGACCAACTACGTTGGAAATCGGTACCGAGGCTCGGAAGCAGCGGAGACGGCGAACCTGGAAGCGGAAAGATCAGGAAAGCAGCGAAGAGGACGATCGCGATTACGATCAAAGCGAACTCATTCCGTCAAAGAGATTTATTTCCAGCCAGCCTGGAACCTCAACCACAACACCGCGCCCGCAGATTAAGAGTACGGTGAACGTTATTCGAACCGTAATCATGCCCAGGCGTAGATCCGTGATAGCGCAGCCATTGCTGTTTAGGGAGCGTGCCTACAAATGCGCGGCGCCAAAAACTTTTCTAAAAAGAAGCGAGGCGCTGCCAATCGCTATTCGCGGATATGCTGCTACGTCGATAGGAACCCGGCGGCTATTCCAGGACTACGTGGACTATATGCGGCCTAAGGCATCGGGAAGCCATCCCTGCGCATTGTTTAGGGCCGTGGACTGCTTCATTCGAAGGCATGGATCTAATGGCGTTGCGGAATTGGTCGTTGAGCAAATAGGCCCTACCCAATGGAAAGCTACTCTTAGTCTAGGGCGAATTCCTATGTCGGCAACGGCGGAAGGTACTTCATCTCGCCCGGCGATGGAAGCAGTAGCTCGACGTTGGTTGCGGTTAGTCAACCCCACTGTTGGTCCGTTGATTCCGGTCTTGCCATCCAAACGAGGAGGAAGAAGCCGGAGAGAGGACTGGAAAAAGGTGTGGCAACACAACGGCCAGAGATATACGCCGATAATCGGACAGATGTGCGAATCTGTGGTACCAACCTATTTCCCGTCTGCTCATACCTGCGAAAGAAGAGTGTTCAACCGGGTAGACTACTTCGGCCAAAGGAGCCCCCTCAGTAATTTCTACCCGAGGAGCATCTCTGTTTGGGGCAAAATCTATACCGGCGTGGAGCAGTTCTACCAGTGGTCAAAGGCCATCTACTTTGACGATAAGATTACGGCGGAACGAATCCTAAAAGCCACACAGCCATCGGAACAGAAAGCCTTGGGCCGTCTCGTCCGTGACTATGACGAAGCTGTTTGGAGAGAGGTGTCCTGCTACTATATGTACGTAGCACTTGCTGCTAAATTTCTGCAGCACCTGGATCTCCAACGATATCTCCTCGATACCGGCAACAGCTACATAGTCGAGGCGAATCCGAAACATTCCTTCTGGGGAAGTGGATCTGCCATGGGTTCTCCTGAGCTCGGACCTGGAAATAACTGGATGGGACGACTTCTCGTCATTGTCCGCTCGCATCTGCGAGGCGAATTCTAAAGTAAGAAATTAACTTAGGGCTAATACAAAAAAACGAAAAGTATAATTAAAATTAATTACAAAATGTGTAATTCTTTTAGGTGGTTGATTCGTCCCCAGTCTACCCCGTTCTTTTCTACAGAAATGCAACACCACCGCCACATAAATCCTTATGGGCGTTGGCAACCGCTACAAAGACCAAAACGGAGCCTGTCAGCCCAAGGATTGCCAAATGAATTTTCTGCGATACCAGCTCCGCGTCGCAGAGCTAACAGTAGTAGTTTCCTAAACCTCCAAGACCCAATCCCAACGGAAGGGGTCTCTGAATCCCCCATGTATTGTGACTTTTACAGTTCTTTGAGTATTGGTGATAAAATATTTAGAGTGCCATTGGTTAATAGCTCCAGCAGCATAAAATATCAAAAATTTTCTTCACTCCCGAACTTGAATTCTAATTTGCATAGTGATTATGCTGGAACTATTACTATAATTTTTGAAACCGAACCTATATCCCAGGCCGGTACGAGCTCAGCCACTAGTTACTCAACTTTTTCAAGTCTTGATTCACTACCATCCTTGCCACCGGTACCGGAATATTTGCAAAATGGGCATATAGGATGGGATGAGATGCATGAATTGAATGAAGCACTAGTGACTGAACTCGGCCTGCCTCCTTATTTTTTCTTTAGTGAAGGTTCTCCTGATGTTGTACCACTAATTGCGACTTCTAGTTCTGATGAATCCAGTTTGGATTCACGAGTCGATTTTGACTTTCGGATTGTGCGTCTAAATTCTTGCTCACAGTGGTCTTTACCTAATTTCTTTGCGCAAGTGCAGTACAGAACATTTGTTCCTAGGTTTTTGCCTCCGATTCGAAAGGCTAATAGCCTTAGTTCACTAAATTTGTAATTTCTTGCTGTTAATCTTTTAGTCATTTTTCACAGTTTACTTGTATACACTTTCAATTTTAGGGCCCCGCTAATCGGATTAAACCATGGCTCGACCTCAGAAGTGGAGTACGGCATGATTTTTCAAGGGCCCTTCGAAATTCTGAGAACGAATGAAGCCATGGTTGCCCACTACATGGCACTGCTCAAAAGACTTTCCCTGATCCTTTCCATGCCGAACGGTTGTGTAACTTCTTTTGATTTGAAAATGAAATTACTGGCGTATCCCAATTTTTGGTATAATGAAAGAGGTGAATCTTGTTCAGATCCAGAAAGTATGCGATTTGCAAAAACTGTGAAAATTGTGCGTACACCTAGTTTATATAATGAAATTTCTTTGCACGGACAAGTAGCTGAAGGGATCGCCAGAGAACGTTTTCGTCAAATCGTAGAGATGGTTACTATAGCTCATGTGCATGGAATTGCTTTTGTGGAAATTAGTCTATCAAAATTTTTAATATATGCAGGAACTACTTCTGAAGTTATTAAAGCTAGAAATTTTCCACATTACCACCTGTTTGCTCCATTTGACTATGATTGGGTAATGAGTGATAGGATTCTTCCGACTAATCCATTTTACCGAGCCCCTGAAACTTTTACAAACGAATTTTATCAGTTAACTAAAAGTGATGTTTGGAGCTTGGGAATTTTGTTATATACCATGCTCACTGGTAGATATCCATTCACTGGATATGATACTACCACTTTAGGAAATAGAATTTGCAGAGGTTATTTTTCTTATAACGAGTACGATGCCATAACCCCCATGGTACGTGAATTAATCGGAAGAATGCTATGCTTGAAACCCAAAGATCGACCAACCGCTTTTCAAGTGTTACAGCATCCATGGGTCGATACAGTGACTTACCCGGTTTTGAAATTTTCTGATAGCTTGATGCTACCACCAAAAGTTTCTCAAACTTGGTGCAATAATTTAGTCTGGGCTTATGTTGGTCCAGCGAAAGCAACAAAAACGGTTTCAGATATTTCTACCCAAACTGAGTTTCAACTGGAAATTGATCCCAGTATTCGAAAACGGCTTAAAACTGCTTCAAAATTTTGGAAATGAAGGCTTGTTAATTATTAGTTAAAAATAGTAATAATTATCTAGTTAGACACACCTGGTTCACCAACCAAGGCTGTATTAATTTACTAATATTCATGAAATAAAATAAAAATACTCAGTAGAATTGTATTTGTGTGTTGTGCTTATAGTCTATAGTTTTCATATATTTGGACTTCTATATTTGGACTCATATATTTGGAACATATATATTTGGATTAATTATTATTATTTGTTACGTATGCTGTGTTTACTATATTAGATTTACACTGGCTAAGCAGTAGTAGTGCATTGTGACTTTAAAAAAAAATAAAAAAAACTATAAATGCTTATTAGTCACTACTGCCAAGCTAGTGTTTGGATTTGTTGTGGATTTCGTTTGTCTTCCTATATTATAATGTCTTAATGTATGTGCTAGAGTTTTAATAATGGGTTATCTTTTGAAGAAGTGTTGAATCAAATGGGAGTCTCTTTCCCTTTAAAAGCGCACACACCCACACACACACATGAAATAAGGAAGGGCCGTTTAATTCAAGTATCGTCAAGTGCACTACCGTAAGACCAGGCAAGTTGCTAATATAACACAAAATTGTTGATAGGTTTTTATTTAAACTCCTCTCTTTTGTTGAAAATCAATATGTAGACATTAAATTTGCAACTTATAGTCGGTTAAAAGGAAAAATTTATTTGCTTACTAATTGTTGAAATTTTCGTTCATATTTACTGTCCTTAATAAGAGAGATTAAAATTGCTTCCACTATATGGGCTGCACAGCAGCAGCCGCACGAAGTACTACATAAAAAGGGTATAACTAGTATTTCAAAATTATATATATAAATCTTAATTTAATAGCATATTAAAAATATTTAGCATAAAGTTTCAAAGTTACCTTAAGTTTCAGGAGAATTCCTGAAATGGCTCCAGTTGGCCTGACCGAGGGAGCCAGGCGTGGCAGTTTACCCTCGGAAACCCCCCCCCCACCCCCCTGTGGGAACTCCCTCCCCACGGAAAAAGTTCGAAATTTAAGGATTGGAGGGTGAGGCATGCGCCTCAATCCACTCCAACCCGCGGCGGATGCCCCCAAGCCGGCCAGCGATTTGGTCGGTAAAGAAGAGGCATTCCTCCAGGGGAGTACCACCACGGAGTTCGTCCCGGAACTCGCGGATGGCGGTGCGTATCCCCTGGATATCCGCACCTAACTGCGGGTAGTTTGAAAAAGTGAGAGGCCGGATGTATGCCTCACTAGGTGGGAGTTCCCCGGGAGGCAGCGGAGGATGATCCGAGGGACCAGCTTGATTGGAATCAGCCATTAATTTAATTTCAACTCTAAATGCAAACACAGGTTTATACATTGAAACTTCATTTAAATTTCCAAAACTGCGTAAAAAAAACGGCTAACTGTGTATAAAAAAATAGAAAAACCTACATGACGTTTCTACTTAAAAACTATAATAGTATTTATATCCTACTCCAGGGTGCAACTTCTTTTAGTAATGTTTTTTCTATTTCGTTGAATCAGTAAAAATTTCCTTTTAATTACAACAATTTTAGTGTTTTTGGATTCCCCCCCCTATCTCAATAAAACCAACCTACCCCCCTCCGCCACCAGTGATTATACACTGGGCGGACGTGGATGGTCCGGATTGCCGGTCCGTTCCACGTACCGCAAGCGGAAATGTAACCGCTGACAGGAGGCGGCGAGCCGGTCAAGTTCCAGCCCCACCTCCTCCCGTACCTCCTCCCCCTGCTCCACTAAAGCAGTCAAGGCCTGGAGGTTCCCCTCGACCACAGCCACGGCACTTAGAGCAGTGCGCGCCGCCGGGCCGGGAGCGGCTAATGCCACATGGGAAGACCTGCCAGGTAGTAGGGGATTGGCAGGAGGGAGAGGAGAGGGCCCTCGGGTTCCCCTGCCACGCCCACGACCTCGCCCCCGGCCAGGGACCACTGGGACTCCTCGACCAGGGGGCACCGGATTTGATTCACCGCCACGGCCACGGCAGGTGGGTTCCGGGTTTCCCCTGCCGCGGCCTCGATCACGACCTCTGCCCCAACCACTGAAAAGATTTCCCATATTAGAAGAGTCAAAAATTAAGCCTAGAAATGTCAACATAATTCATTACTACTTAACCGCCGGTTTTGGTTTCAACAAGAGTGAAATTTGCAATTAATCCTAAAGTTCGCTCGTTCGAAGTTTTCCTATAAAACGTTCGTATCATCATTTTTATCACGTTGTCATTTTGCTGTAGTACCAGGCTTGTTTCCTGACCCTATCAAAGCGTTAGGATTTCTGATTTCCTCAAAAAAAAAAATTACTTCAATAAGCTGTAACGTTTTAGTTCCTTTTCCCCTCCGTCGCGATAGCGACCCGGAGGGTCGTCCTTTTTCGGCCCCTGGTAATACATAGTTGACAGGAAATAACGAAAGACAAAAGGGGAAACCTAGATGCATCGTAAGGCCTGTCTCTGTTTAACTGTAGTACTAGGTAGACTGTTTAAAAAGGTCGGTACGGTGTAGCTATATTAAGAATTTCAGTAAAATCTCACTTTTATAAAACAAATTTATCAATATCAATATCAAGTATCAATATCAAAATCAATTAATATCATAAATAGCATTCGTATTAACAGCACAAGGTGGTGAATTAATGAACCAAAAATACGAATCAGATAAGAGAAAGTTTTAGCATAAATTGGAAATGGAGTTCGTTACCAGGATTGAGAAGTAAACGGCCACTCTCAAATATAAGATGGACCTAAGTTCCACTCAAAAGAGTTTATATTTAGACAAGAGGCTCTGTTCTTCCTCTTTGGCAATTAATTGTTTTCAAAATTTTGTCAACACTTTGTCTTGCAAAGCCACTACGTTCGGTTTACAATTGTGCCGGCAGAGTTAACGCCTTCTTGGGCAATAACTATGTAGTTTTACATCTGCACAATGACAAGAAAATTTATACACAAATCTTTTGGTTAAATTTCTTCAAATAATATAGTTATAATAAAAATGTTAAAAAAATAATAAAACATGTCCGTTCCTGGATGCGATCATAAATTCGCTACAATTCCCCCCCCTTCTTTCATTTGTTACCCTTTGGTCTTTGCAATCCTCTTTGGATAGGATTGGGCAATATATTTTATTTAATGGCCTTTTTGCCGCTTTGTTTGATAGATATCCCACAAGTGTGATTTGCAGGAACAAATTTCTATTTGCACTCACACTTCTGGTCTTACGGTAGTGCCTTTATTATATATTTAAAGCCAAAAATATTCGGCTGATGAAAGGATTTCTAGTAACGAGCGGCTTTCTCTTTGCAAGTGAGCAATAGACGTGTATAAGCCTCTATGCAAATAATGCATATACTATATATACACAATGTGGTAACCCGTGGCCTGCGCATACGTGGTTACACACGAAGATAAACTTTATCAAGCGTTTGTTAGATTATATGCATACATACAGGAAATATATACATGTCCGCATTAATAAATATATATACACACACATCTATACACGCACCTATATGGAAATGCAGATAAATAAAGTCCCAGTTTGAAACACACGTACTGACTAATATAATCTCCCCCATTTTCACGACTCCTAATGATTCATCACCACAATAGTAGCACTGTAATTAGGATTGGGTTCGTACCTGTAAAAGTCAGTATGTGCCAAAAATGGATCAGTATAATGCTGGAAAGGTGGTTACTATATGTCTGTAACGTGCTTCCGGGGAAATTTTTATTATTAAATTTTAACAGTTCGAAACGGGGGTTTCGCTTGTTCAAAGGGGAAGTGATGTGACGGATCGAATCTAACTAGTACATAACAAAAAAAAACAGAAATTAACAAACACGTCTAGCTATTTATTGCTTACGTATTACAATAAATTTAGAACGATATATAAATAAAATTTATATATGAAAAATGCAAATCTATCAGCTACTTCTAGGTACGTTAACATTATCTAATGTCTAGGGTTTGCTTCGTACTGCCGTTGTAGCTCCTTTCTAGCTTTACTGCTAGTGGCAGTCTTGTTTTCGTTGATGTGAAGCTGTCGTAGGCTACCGTAGGACAACCACATTGTTTATTGGTGGATTTCGGAAAGTCATATGAATGTAATTATTGGATGGAAAATTGGTCTGGGGGAAGGGTTTGAGGTAATTCTAGGAATTACCATAAGTCTGACATTTTGAGTTATAGTTTCAAGAATTTTCATAGTTTTTATATTTCCTGCAAAAGTCTAAAAATGTCGAAAACAAAATTAGTAAAGCCAAAACATGAAAAGGGCCGACACAGTTTGAAGAATAGCTAGCCTAACTCGAAAAGCAAAAGCAACGAAGGAACCTAAAAAGTGAGCCGAAACAGGCTCCCAAAAAGACTATCGACGCAACGGGAGGGCGGAGTTTGCTAACATATAAAAGTTCCTGCAATTGCTGTTTTGGGTGCTTGGTATCATATCTGCAGTGGCTTGGTGTGGTGGCTTGTTCTGTAACTGCGAATAAACGAAACTTAATAAAGAGACGACTGGACTTCGACTTCGTAGTGTAGAGAACTTCGGTTAGACTAGACTTGTCGGCGATCCACTTGGAGGATAGATTTAATTCTAGTTAGAGGCCGGGGGTTCACACCTAAGCCTAATTAAATTAATCCAAACTTAGTAGTTTTGTGTGCAAGTCAGTGTGAGGGTGAAATCCCAGCACTTGACAGAGTTTACAGAAAGTTCAGAGTCAGTGTGAGGGTGCGATCCCAGCACTTGACAGTTTAGAGTTTAAAGTAAATTTCCACTGCGCCGGCTCCCGTTCTGCTACCAGTTACCTGGCACACTCTCAGCTCTGCCTTGCCACACGAGTTCCGTAGGGAGGTTGTAAATTAAGGAAAACAAGTTGCAACCGCTTAACATATGAGCCTGTCCTACAACGAGGCTCATATTAGCGTCACAGTGCATTCCACATTAAAGCCTCATTAAAGAACCTCAGCTTCATCCACATTACGGAAAAAATGAATAGACGTTGTGGCCCAGAAGAAATGGCTGGGTGAACTACGACTGCTCAGGGGGGTGTAAGAGTGTTTTGGAGTGGGCACACATATTTGGGGGGGGGGGGGGGCGACATTGTTTCTTATTAGGGGGGGCTGGGGGGGGGGGGGCGCGTCGTGGGGTAGGGTGGAGGTGAATTAGCTTAAACGAAACGAAACGAACGAAACGAAAACGTTTACTCCAGGCGTTATAGACGGAAATAGACGTTGAAATAACACTATAACAATAAACAGTTTCAAGAAATAAACATAAAAATACATTCAATGAGCATACATTTTTACATAATGAAACAGAACACTTTTATTTAACAACAATTTTCTTTTAAAATCCACTACATCTTTACTCAAAATAATAGATTCCGGCAGAGCGTTCCATGGTAGTACAATCCTACATGGGAAACTGAATTTGCGTAAATTCAAATTTGATTTTGGTAAACGCAACTTTAGTAAATGCCCACGCGTATTATGCATGCAAGGCTGTAACTCGAAAAAGTCAAACATATTAATTATATTATATCCAAATATCACTTTATACACAAAAACAAGGTCAGTAACTAGTCTAGTAAATTCTAGACTAAGAATATCCAATTCTGCACATCTATCCTTGTAATTTAAATTTCGTAAATGTTGAAAGGAAAGAGTAAATCTTTTCTGTACATTTTCAATCATTTCAATGTCTTTTAGTAGCCATGGGTTCCATACTTCAGACGCATAACATAAAATTGGAACCACATAAGATTTATACAGCTTGAGTTTTAGAGAACAATCATTCGAAACAAAATTATGAGTGATCAGATATAAAACTCTATAAGCTTTGTCCACTATGCGACTAATATGAACAGAAAAACTTAAGTTTGAAGTCATCCACACTCCCAAGTCTGAGCAACCTTCTACCCCACTTAGTGCTTCAGGACCACAAAAATAAGGCACATGGTCGTTGTTCCGACCAATATACAAAACCATTGATTTAGGATAAGATACAGTTAATTGCCATTCAGACGTCCAATTCAAAAAACGATCTAACGCATTCTGCAAGACTTGTTGTCTATCAGATCCTGCAGCAGAAAACTTTAAATCATCAGCATATCCAGTACAAAGATCTCTATTTAGCAACAACAAAACCTCATTTATAAACACAAGAAAGAGCGTTGGACCAGAAACTGACCCTTGCGGTACACCACTCACAACTGAGGTCCACTCCGAAAAAGATTCATTTATTCTGACCCTTTGCCGTCTTCCATATACGAAAGCAAGCAGTAGATGCAGAAGTTTTCCTGCAAAACCGTACGATTCCAACCTCAATTTAAGTTTAGGTAGTGATAATGAGTTAAAAGCTTTTTTGAGATCTACATATATAACGTCAACAGGCAATTTTTTATCCAAAGATGATGACCATCTATTGATACATTCTAATAAGTTTGTCACGGTCGATCTACCTCTAAGAAAACCATGTTGATTTACAGCAAATACATCATTACATTTACAGTGATTAAGAACAGATTGATTTAACAAGAAATCTAGAGGTCGAGCGGCACCACAAGTCAAGGAAACATCTCTGTAGTTTTCTGGCTGTGCTCTAGAGCCCTTGTTTTTAAAAATAGGTACAACGTTTGCATCCTTCCAATCTTGTGGGACATAACCTAGCTGGTAGCAAAAGTCAGTGATAAACCATACAGGGAAAGCTAATTCTGCGGCAAAAGTTTTGTAGAAGATATTGGGAATGCTATCCGGACCCGAAACTAAAGTGGGTTTCAGAGAAGACAAAACACCAAACACATCAAAAACATCAAACTGCATACTGTCACAAACAGACTGAACATGATGTATAACATTCGGAATCGATCCATCATCATGTGTATAAACCGAACCGAAAAAATCATTCAACAAATTACATTTTTCCCTATCTAAGATGACCTTGTGTCCGTCAGCTGACTTTAGAACAGGGATTTCATGTCTGCTTTTTAGTCTAGAATTTGCATATTTGTAGAATCTTTTTGAATTAGAACTTTCCGCTAAGCTCTGCTCATAACGTGACAGAAAACGTTTCATCTCTCTGTTAAACATTTCAGTAAAAACATCGTACTCTCTTTTAGCAAGGTAATCCATATTACGTGTCCATGTTTTGAAAGCATCAATCCGAAGCTTTTCCAGACGCCGCAACGAAGAAGGCCAATTTAACTTAGATGCAGCACACTGTACAACAGGTACAAAAGTATCAATAAGAGACAACAAAACAGATTTAAAGGTAGACCAGAAACATTCAATAACATTATTCTGTATATTTTGGGCCCAAAATAAGGATACCCAATCAATGGCAGCCAAATTTGCACTAATATTTATTTTGTCCATAGCAAAAAAGTTTCGAAAAGTTTTTATTTTTTCAGAGTTTTTAATTTTGACGGTGAAATGTACCGATGCATGGTCTGATTTACCAAGGGGCTCCGTTACTGCAACTGATTGTACTAATCCTGAATGAGTTGTCAAAACTAAATCTAAAATATTTGGAGGATTAAATCTAGTCGGAGCAGTATCAACATTATATATATGAAGGACAATTTGTAATGAAAAGCTTTATGCAGTATGTATTTATATAAAAGTAAAATATGTATCTGCAAATTATTCGTATTATGACATACGCCAATATGAGCCTCGTTGTAGGACAGGCTCATATGTTAAGCGGTTGCAACTTGTTTTCCTTAATTTACAACCTCCCTACGGAACTCATATGTATTTTACAGACTAGTTTTTGCTTATGTACAACCTGCCTACGAAGATTCATATGTATTTCACATGCGACGAAGGAGCACTTTTTGTTCTTGTAATATATTTGTGGAACAACGTACTGTGCATGAGATGTTCTAAAGTCTGACACAAAAATGCGTGTACAAAATCTGCAAGGCCTCCAGTGAACTAAATATACGTCGTAACCCCATAAACCATTATGTTTTCAGAATCCTTGAAGCGGGACAAATATCTTTATGAAATTTAAAATTTTTTAAAATTTCAAAAAATGTAAGATATATATCGCTTTTTCGGGGATTTTTTTCGGACCGATCATGCTATTCAGCTCATTCTTTCAGGACGAATACTGTTTTTCTCCCACTCACTTTTTTCTGCTATTTTTGTTGGTTTCAATTCTAGGCGTCTAGAGGAACTGATCCCAGAACGCCTGGCCGAATACCAGCGTGACGGAGGGCCGGCCGCTCGACGCCACGCTCTGACGCGTCTCGCCGTCATAGAAGAGCAACGGGACCGGATCAAGGGCCGGCTGGACCAGCTGTGCTCTCAGGAGCGTCAGCTGAACACCTGGGTGGAGCGATGCCGACTGATTGAACCCGTCACGGAGCAAAGTGGTGGCACTCAGGTACGTAGAGTACTGATCCCCCGATTTTTTTTCGAGGGGGGAGGTGGTTTGGAAGAGACAAAAGAATGAAAGATTTACTCCAGATGAATAAGGAACAACGGAATAACGACTATAGAAGAGGCGTTTTTCCTCCTGGGGCCAATGTTATCAACGTTTAGACCTGGGTTAACTCGAAAACCCGGGTTAACTTGGCTATCTTTAACACATAAAGTTAACCCGGGTTTGCGACTTAACCCGGGTTTGGGTGTTCATAACATCGGCCACAGAAGTTCCTGTTGTTGCCGAGTCTCGTCTTTTGCTACCGCTGTTTTGTTTTCTCTGTTTTTATCGATGTGGTAGTAGGGATGAGCATCGGAAAAAACGTTTTTCTGGGTTTTCTGTAGCTTTCGCAAAAAAATTCGCGAGTTTTCCTTCAGATAAGCTGGAAAATGTTTGAAAAAATTAGCGGTAATATTGGGACTTTTAGACAATTTTTGGTACGTTCAGGAAAAATTTTTGAAATTCCCTAAATTGGTCTGGATTCATTGTTTATTGCTTACAATTTGTTTCAGAGTTTAAATTTCGCAAAACTAACATTTCTGGTACTTGTAAGAAGCAAATTGAAGAATTTGAGATTATCGCAAAAAAATAAGAGAAATGCTGAAAAGAAACGGGGGAAAAACTAGCTTTTTCGGCAGTAATTTCTCCTGAAAAAACCCGAGCCTTCTGTCGTAGTGAGCTGAAGCAGTTGACTACATACAGAAAGTAAATTTCTTCAGAATTTGAATTTTTGCTGCTGGAAAAGAAAATATATAACATCAAGAAAATGAGGTAAACGCGGGTTTGGCATCATTAATTAATCTAAGCGCTCAATGCACCCAACTGGCGCTTTCCAGTTTCGGTTTCAGGCTTTGCCTTAGTGACTGCAGGCGGGCAGGCGTTTTTCATTATTTCCTTAAAAAAAAGAAAATAAGTGAAATGTTTTAAAACCGTGTACATTTTTAGGGAGAGCGTCCATAAATTGGAAGGCCCCCGGGAAACAATACTGAGCGTGGATATTTTTTCGGAATGGTGACTCTTCTCTAGTCTGTCATCTTTTTTTCTTTGTTTTCTATTCTGTGCACTTTTTCATTCTGTTGTTTTCCAGGGCAAAGATGGTGCCTCGGAGACTAGCGAAGACTCGGATGTGACCATCTACTGTGTGACCTGTGGCCACGAGTTGGGCCTCAAAAATGCCATGCGACACATGACCAAATGCTTCAATAAGGTAGACAGGCGCTACTATGTGAAGCTGTATAGTAATTTTCACCTATTATGACACTCTTGAGTGTTGTCCTGTGCTCTGTGTAATGTGAATGTTTGAAATCAGGATCTGAAAGATGTGAAGAAAAGTGTCCAGGGCGGAGATCGAACCGCCGAACTTTGGATCTTTGAGTAGAACGCTCTACCACTGAGCCACGTCCCCGGACAGCGAGAATATGCAGATTTTAACGCTAATTTCAGCCTTTCCGATTTCACGTGAAATCTGGTATTATTTACCACATACGTCTACAGTTTCGTACTTTAATGCAAGCTAGGACCCAGGGCCGCGTATCCATTGTATTATTAGAGCAAAGTTCAGCCTAATTGTTTCAGTTTCATTCCAGTATGTTTATAGTGATTTGATTTATAGTGTTGCATTTTATTCAAGTTTTTTGAATTTTTTAGCCAATTTTTTGTTTTTTATTTCCAGCAAGAGAGTTTTGCCTCCTTCGGTTCGTCCGTCAGCGCCACAAACGACCCCTTTCACCTGTTCTGCGATCAGTACAACAAATCCAATCAGACGTACTGCAAACGGCTGCGGGTCATCTGTCCCGAGCATTCTGTGGATCCTAAGGTACATATGTACATATTTTTGATGTTTTTTCATGTCTATAAATGAATTAGCACGAGAGTATGTATGTTGATGTATTTCTTTGATTTTGATACTCTTTCTACTTCCTTCTGTTAACTTCATCCCAGAAAAAGTTGGTACGTAACCTAGCTTGTCCCTATAAGAAATATGACAACCTACGTTACGCATGTATGTAAGGAATGTCTGCATGTATATCTCTTCTAGGATTGGGTAGGTTGCAACAGTACGTGTGTTGTAAAAGATGGATCCTGTGTTTTTACGTTAGCTTTTGTTTGGTAGTAAGATCCTATTTTTGAGCAATTTTTGAGTGAGCTCTAAGAATAGCATTCAATTAGTATGTGACGTTTACATATTATCAGGTTTTTTTGGTCGCCCAACTTTAGGCCAAATGACCTCAACGACCCAAATTTTTTAGGCCATCACCCAAAAAATTTAGGCCATCCAAATTTTGTTAATGTTTAGGTTGCGCGCTGTTGCATGCATTGCTAAAATTACAGTTATCATGATTCATACGTTATATATTCAAAAATCGTGATAACATGATTTAAATGAACGTAAAAACGCCATTGTCACTGTTTAACGCACAAGAAAATGGCAGAATCAGAACTTCGCTAGTACAGAAATTGCGTGACAGAATTAATGAATTAATGAATTTTTAATGAAATTAAAACAGGTAGGAGCATACGAGACTAAAGAACTACAGCAAGAAGAAAATTAAACTAATAGAAATAAAATGAAACTTCTAAAATAGTATTTCTTTGATGAAATCCTTATAACAGTAGATTATATACAATTTGAATGCGCATATATTTTATAAGGGCAAATAGAAAATGTAACTAGCTGGAGGCTGGCCCAACCAATAAATACTACTGAAAATGTATAAATTCGCACCGAAGGCGCGAAAATTTTTAATAATACTATTTTTAATTAAAAATAAATAAAATTTGACTGGGTTTTGTTTGACTGAATGAATAAAATTTAGGCCACATGGCCTCAACGCCCAAAATTCTTTAGGCCATCGTCTCCTAAATTTAGACCATGGCCTAAAAACCTTGCATATTATTATACTGATACCTAACGTAGACTTAGGCGACAAAAATAGGGGCTAGATAGCGTGTGAACTGGCAAAGTGGGTCGAAGCTTGGGTTGCGATTGAGGGAGGATTATTATTTGGAGTTTAAAAAACCTGGTTGTTTGGACTTTTCTTGTGGTGAAATATTGTTTATGGCCTGAATTGAAGCGAAGTTTCAGAATGTATATACTACTGGTTTGTAGCTTTATTTCTCGAAACTTTTTGCTAACACAGTAACCCTGCCTACCAACACACTGCCTTCTTTTTATTTTTTAAATTATGCGCTGACTCTTAGCTGAGCTGGGCAACACTTTTCAGCCTGCTATTTTTGTTTACAGGACTTGTTTATTTTTGCTTTTATTTGTTGTTGTTGTAGGTTGATGAGAAAGAGATCTGTGGCTATCCCTTTGACAGCTCTCCTCTTTCCGTGATCCTGGGCCCCTCTACCACTGAACCGGCAGGAATGGACCAGAAAAAATCGTCCAAGTCCAGTGGAAGTGACCCCCTGGCTTCCCTGGCCGGGCAGAATCCCCAGTCGGAACCAGTCGATCCCAACCGGCTGTGTCGTCTGCCCAAGAAGCGCTGTTTGCGACACTATAAGTGGGAAAAGACCCGTCGGGGCATGATTGACTTGGAGCGGCTGGCTCAGGTTTGTAGAAGGTTTTTTGTTTCAAGAAAACAAAAGTGGGGAGGGGGAGTTCCTGCTGATATTTTGGGGTTCAGATTACGGTGTCACGTTATCGGGCAGACTGTAGTATACTATTCTAATGTGTGTCTACAACTGGGTGTTGATTTTATTTTTATGCCGAAATTTTTCTGCGACTTATGACCGGTTGCACCAAGTCTGACTGAAAGCTAACTAATGTTACCATAAGTCTGTATTTGATTTGCTGCAGCGGATTTGGGAAAAATTCTGATTGGCTTTACAGGGAATCAGACTTTAGTCAGGATTAAAATCTAACTAACTTGGTGCAACAGAGAATCTGACTAAAGTAAGATTAAGACTAGCTCATCACATTTTAGCCAGAAGTTAATCCAATTTGGGGCAACCGACTGTTTAGTAATAGCAAGAGTACATAATGCACTAGGCACACTATGGGCCTATTTCTTTAAAGATTAAAATGGTCGGATTAAACGGATTAAAAATCAGCCGGATTAAAATTATAATTTCTATTTCTTTAATGCAGGATTAAACGGATTAAAATTAACTCGTTTAATCCGACCATTTTTAATCCGCGGATTAAACGAGTTGATTTTAATCCATTTAATCCGCCATTAAAGAAACAGCGATTAAAAATTTTAATCCGCCAACTTTTAATCCGTTTAATCCGCGTAGCTGCACGAGGATTATAAACTAGTTGAAAATGCAGGCGGAGGATTAAACGGATTAAAATTAATCTTTAAAGAAACAGCGATTAAGCTGGTCGGATTAAAATTAACTCGTTGAGTTTTTAATCCGAAGTGTGAATAAAGAAACAGGATTAGATTAAAATTTTAATCCTAGGTGCATTAAAGAAGCAGGATTAAATTTAATCCGTTTAACTCGTTTAAGTCGCTGGATTAAATTTTAATCCGTTTAATCCGAGGTGCTGTTTCTTTAATGCGGATTAATTTTAATCTAATCCGTTTAATCTTTAAAGAAATAGGGCCTATGTTATCAGAGCAAAAACTATGCTCTGCTCGCTAACGGCCCCCTCGCAAATTAGACCCATCACTTCAAAGCATTTCCTGCGCTATGTTTGTGTTCTAAAGCTCGAAGCAGGCACAAAATTTGCGCACACACTGCTTGTGTTTTCGAGCTTAAGCACATAAACACAGAGCGAGTGAGCGTACCCCCGTTTCGACTAGGTACTGATTTGCGGGGGGGGGGGTCACTAGGGTCTGATTTGAGGGGGGGTGGGCCGTTAACGAGCAGAGCATAGTTTCTGCTCTGATACATAGAATGTGCCTAGTGGCACACTCTTATATTATGTACTCTTGGTGATAGTCCTGTTTACAGTTTATATTTCTACGGGCATGTTTTAATTGGAAATACAGTATTATTGTATCTCTAGAATTTGTTTTTATTATCTTATCAGTATTGTTGTTGTACATTTTTATTGTTTTTCTGTTTTGTATTTCAGCTTTGGAGTTTGGAGGAACTGTTTGAGGAAGAGCGTACCCACATTGCCGTCCGAGACAAGAAACCCAACGTTTTAGATTTACTACTGAATCGAACTATTGTACATAGTTCTTAAATTGAATGTGGTTTTTATTAATTGCAGTTGTTTTATTTTATTAACTGCATGTGTAAATATGTACTTTTAATTATTAAAGGGCGTTATTTTATCAGTTTATTAGAGCTAGAATTTGTAGACGAAGCTCATAGAGCAGTAAGAGTATAGGATTTAGCTCAATTAGTAATAGTGTGTTCCACTAGCCACACACTACGTTATCAGAGAAACAAACTATGCTCTGCTCGTTAACGGCTGCCCCCCGCAAATCGGTAACTGGTCGAAACGGGGGTACGCTCACTCACTGATGATTATTTGTTAGTTCAGAATTTTAATGGCATCAATTTTTGTGTTCAAATGATTTTGCTGGAGAGTATTGCGCCAATGGTGGATGGAAGTCCGTAGTTGTTTACGACAGGCAAACGTTGATTTTGGTCGGACGTATAGCGACCCCGAAGCCGACCATAAACCGACTCCTTTACTGAGGGCATGCCAAAGTCGGGAAATTCGTAGTAGGTCGGAGCATAGTGACGCCAACGTGGAACTAAAAAAGTATCAAATACTGAAAACAAATCAACCTTTATGTCCACCATACACTAATTTATGTAAAAGTCTTAAGCAGTTTGTGTGCTATAAAGAGAACTGTAGAAAAGTCAGTTGATCGTAATGTAAGAAATTACATTGCCTCTTCAGCACACAGGAAAGACCCGAAAATTCGGGCGTCGGGGGACTCGAACCCACGACTTCCGGATTAACGCTGCCGTGGCTACAGTCGCACCAAGCTAGAAGGAGTTCGTATCCACACTGAAGTGACAATGTATTATTAATGTGGCTTGATTAATTAATAAAGAGTAAATGTTAGGAAGAGTACGCCACATCGCATCCTTCCTAGTGCAGACAGGTTGCTAGATGCCCGCCATGTGTTTATACACGTTTGAACTAAAAAGTGAATCTGATTGGCTAGTCGCCTAATGTAAAATTTGTGTGTATATAACTATATAATATCTGAAACCTCCTGAGATCTCGGGAGGAGGGGGCCCAACTAGAGTTATTAAGCATGTGCTTATATGCGCTTGAACTGAAATGCATTTGATTGGCTCCTTTGCTACTGTTGCTCCTCAAATGCAATGATGATGGTTACGGTAGTCGGTAGCTAACCAACCAATCAAATCTATTTCAGTTCAAACTCATATAGACACAAGCTTAACAACGCTAATCTGAGCCCCCCCCCCCGAGATGTCTGGGTGGGGCACCTTAGGTATACGCAAAAATTTGACGTTTATAGGCGTTATAGCCAATCAAACTAGTTTTATTGCAAACGCTTATAAATACGTGGTTAACTGTGTTAGGTGCTATTTTGGCTATAGGTTATCTGCGCACACGAAAGTGCAAAGGCTACGGTGTCGTACGCTTCCTATCAATAAGAGTATGACAGCAGTCATACTCTATGTATTATAAGCGTGACACATCCTCTGCACGCTAACGGCTGACCCCCCCCGCAAATTGGACCCTTCACTTCAAACAATTTTGGCCGCTATGAATGTGTTCTAAAGCTCGAAACAGACACAAAACTCGCGCACGTAGTGCTTGTGTTTTCGAGCTTTAGCACACAAGCATAGAGCGAGTGAGCGTACCCCCGTTTCGACTGGGTACTAATTTGCGGGGGGGGTCACTGGGGTCCAATTTGCGGGGGGGGGGTCAGCCGTTAGCGTGCAGAGGATGTGTCAAGCTGATAATACATAGAGTATGCCAGCTGTCATACTCTTATGTATTATGTACTCTTGCTATCATTTACTCTTGATGTGGCTAATAGCTAGCTTCGTTCAAGACTCAGGTGGCCGAGTGGTTGAATGTCTGACTGCAGATTTGAAACTCAGTGATTCGAACCCCGCTTTGGACAATTTTCTTTCACACGCAGGAAAACTTTTAGGCTAAGCAGCTTACATCCGGAAACGGATGAAATTTGACGATTCTTGCTTTCTTCTTCAAACATAGGACGTCTAGAACAAAACAAGAGTAAACAAAATATAGTTTAATCAGTTATCCGTGCATGCTCAACCTTTCAATAAAGGTTCGCTAGGAAATAATGAATCCTAACATAGACTAAATAATTCATTAAACAGTTTTTATTTATTTACTCTTTCAGCGGAACATGTGTTAGAATCGACTTGATTTTCCAGGGTCTTTCGAATCGCATTTTGGTTGGATGCGAAAATTGTTGCAAAGACGGAGCTTCGACGCTTCTGTGCGGTTCCGTTTGGCTGAGATGGGATTTAGTATAGTGGTATAGTTGTCCACGTTTTTGCAGAACCTGAAGAAATTAGATGATTTCAGGGTTTTAATTTTCGACTATAATAGCATAATTTTAACTGTACTACTTTTTTGGCTTTGTATTTTATGATTCTTTATTTTATTCTAGTTAAATAGATAAAATTTGCTCTGGCACTGTACTGTACCTCATCGCCATTTGTAAGTATGGTCAGTCCAGTCGAAAGGGTTACCAGAGATTGTAGTAAAAGCAAAGTGCTGAAAATCATGACCAAAAAGGCAAGATAGCATTAAAATGGTATTCTGTAATCAGCCAGCAAATAATAAACTACGTCAAGCCTTAAAAATTCCCAGATCCAGCTAGGATTCGAATACACAGTCTTCTGAGATGTGAGGGCCGATTCCATAACATAGCTCGAACTCGAGTCGTCGAGTTTAGCTGCCAAGCTAAAGTCTGGCACAAAAATGTGTGTACAAAATCTGCAAGGCCTCCAGTGAACTCAATATACGTCGTATTAACCCCATAAAACCATATATTTTCGGAATCCTTGCAGCGAGACAAACATTTTTATAAAATTTAAAATTTTTTAAAATTTCAAAAATTTTAAGACATCGGTTTTTCGGGGAATTTTTTCGGACCGTTCAAGCTATTCAGATAATTCTTTCAGAAAAATTTTCCCGTATGCAGACGCATCGATTGACACAAGAACGAAAAAAATCGGTTGAGAAATAAGCATTTTATTCCAAAATTTCGTTTTTCGATTTCCTTTGATGTTTGCCGCTTTTTGCAACTTTGACTGGTTACTACTGGCGACTCGCTCAACGGAAAATTTTTTGATTAGATTTTCAGGACCGCCTAGGCGCCCGCTTTCACCTGATCTATGTGGTATTTCAAATTTTGAAAGTAGATTTTTTGAAAAATACCACTTTTTGACCAAAAATTTCGGCAAAGAAGATTTAGCAAAAGTGAGTAAAAATAACATAATCATAAAATTCAGGCTGAGCTGAATCCAATGATATAAAGCTTTTGTTGCTACGGCTTATATTGCGCCAGCAATGAATTTTTCAACAATATCCCTTATTTCAGCTGGTTTTGCTAGTTTACACTGCTTCAGTCAAATCACGGCGGCAACATCAAAGAGAGCCAAAAACCAGCTGAAATAAGGGATATTGTTTAAAAATTCATTGCTGGCGCAATATAAGTCGTAGCAACAAAAGCTTTATATCGTTGGATTCAGCTCAGCTTGAATTTTATGATTATTTTATTTTTACTCACTTTTGCTAAATCTGCTTTGCCAAAACTTTTGGTCAAAAAGCGGTATTTTTAAAAAAATCTACTTTCAAAATTTGAAACACCACATAGATCAGGTGAAAGTGGGCGCCTAGGCGATCCTGAAAATCTAATCAAAAAATTTTCCGTTGAGCGAGTCGCGAGTAATAACCAGTCAAAGTTGCAAACAGCGGCAAACATCAAAGGGAATGGAAAAACGAAATTTTGGAATAAACTGCTTATTTCTCAACCGATTTTTTTCGTTCTCGTGTCAGTCGATGCGTCTGTAGACGGGAAAATTTTTCTGAAAGAATGATTTGAATAGCTTGAACGGTCCGAAAAAATTCCCCGAAAAACCGATATTTTAAAATTTTTGAAATTTTAAAAAATTTTAAATTTTATAAAAATGTTTGTCTCGCTGCAAGGATTCTGAAAATATATGGTTTTATAGGGTTACGACGTATATTGAGTTCACTGGAGGCCTTGCAGATTTTGTACACACATTTTTGTGTCAGACTTTAGCTAATATCACTCAGCTGATTCTAATTAAGTCAAATTCTCATTAAGTCAATCTCAATTTTGTCTAAATGTTCTAGACAAGTCAAACTTTAAACGATATTGCCAAACAAAGCAATATACTTTTGATATAAAAAAATGATAAAAGATTTCTTTTACAAAATCGTTTCGAAATGAGATGGTCGATAACGCAAATTCTGGTTCAAAGTCAAGACATAGTAATTGAGTACTCGAGTATAGTCGACAACTTAGTTGTAGGGAATCGGTGTAACGCTAACGTATGAACGTTCAACTCAGTACCAATTGCGCTACCAGGTAACTTCACGGAAATGAGCATGCCCTTGATTTCCAGCTTAAACGTGGCAACTTAAAACAATGTTTTGACCACTAGGAACGTAAAACCTTAAGGCTGAACTCATAGGTAACTAAAAGGCAATATATAAATGATTAAGCCATGAAAACCATTTTGAAGATAACCAACAAATCTAAACCCAATTACAGGAGAAAATATTTTGAGGAAGGGCAGAAATAGGTTGTACTTATTCAATGGGCACAGGTAGAGGTAAGAAATAATTGATGATTTTTTGGACTTTGGGATTTTTCTTCAAGAGAATTTGAACAATAGAAGAAGCTAAATGGAGTTTGGGAAAGGCTGGATGTGGGTGGAATATAATTACTTGTAGGTAGTGCATAAGTTGGCGTACGTTATAACCTAAGGTATACATTGATACTATCAAGAGTTCATAATTCCCTTGTATATAAGAAGAGTAGCCACGAAACGGAGCGCTCCGATCACAGAAAACGAATGTTCCCCGCTCAAGGAATATTGGAACATTGTTCTTCCAAGCCATTGGCCGTTGGCTGAGAAAACCTCAAATCGCCAGTTGGCTTGGCCGTTGGCCGACTGTTGGCCAATTCTCAATTTTACTGATTTTGTGCGTCTAAATTTTGCTGCATAATATCGTGCACATGTGTTGCTTTATAAACCTTACATTTGATACATTACTACAGATTTTCAGTTTACATACATAAGATTTGACACTTTTTTGTTGTGGTGCCCAGCACAAATTAAGTCCTCAAAGAGACCATTTGTGTGCTGCTCCCCGCAGTCTGCAGATTGGCAGACAAGACGACAAGAGAGACGAAGACCACGGACAGAAAACATGACCCCCAAGCAGATCTGACGTGCGGTTATCGGCCCCTTTAGCTCAACGATAAGGTGGCCGCAGTCACTCACAGGGCAACCGAGACCTTGGATAAGAGACCGACAACGATAGCCCCCCTCGCATATCAATAGTGACTAGGATGGCTGAAATCTAGATACCCGCTCGGAGGGTGCAGGACGAAAATGGGGAGATGTGAAAAGAAGAGGAAGAAGTGAAGAATAAAGGAGGAATGGTGGCCGAGCACTCAAATAGGATAGGTAGGAAAATCTGCCATATCTTCATTTTTAATATTACACACTCAGCTGGATTGAGAAGTTGCAAGAGACACATGGGGTCCTTTTTCACCCCACATGACATTGCTTCCTCAATCCAGCATCATATAGCTAACTTTGGAACTGATAGATATGCCCAAAATCAAAATTCATACAAGCTTAAATTAGTGAATTTAAGATAACGTCAGAGCCGGACCCCAAATACATTTTACTGTTTTACAGAACTTCACAGTTTAACATTATTTTCTCCCTTTTTGTTGGCTCTGAAACTTCAGAGAAGCATTCCCTGAAAAACACAATAAGATTTGACGCTTAGCTCCAACTTTTCGATACGTCCATACTCATTTATCGTAGTTAGCGTTATTTTCAATAAAATTTGCTCATTGCATGCAAATTTACATTATGCTAACAACTTAGTTTTTGAATATATCTAGTGATCAACGTATCACCAATTCACTGTAGTCCTCCAGCAAAATGGAAACAGAATTTTAATTAAAACAGGAAAATTAAAAACAGAACAGCTAAACGTTTGGAAAAACCATTTTGAATAAAGATTAATTAAGTTGACGCAAAATCATAAACTAATACATATAGTAAATTCCAGGTAACCAGCGTTGGTTAATCGCTAACTAAACGACAACATCTTGCTGATAACTAACAGCAATCGGCCAACCAGCTGCCAATGGGCCAACCAGTTCGCCGTTGGTTGTTGACCGTTAGCCGACCAACGGCCATTGGCAGGAGACCGGCCATCAGCCAACGGTCAACGGCCAGCCAATTGGCCGTTGGCTTTGGCCGTATTGGCTGGTCAACTTCAAACTGCGGCCAAACCAAGCCAACCAAGGAAAATTCTAGCCAAGTCATTGGGGGAGGGTAGAAGAGGGGGTCGCCAAGACTGATTGAGATTGTACAAATCAGACTGGCTGTTGACGCCCCCCCAATCTTTTTCGAAATAAAATGAAATTACCGCTATCCTCTGATCAACCCCCTTCACCAGCAATTGGAGAGGTGGTAGGTTTCGGTTTCTGCAACCTGATTGGCTGATGGCTTTACTCTTCCACCAATCTGGAATGGGGTGGGTTTTGTCGACCGCCCCCCTCAAACGGGCAACATTAGCGTTTTGTGGTCGGAGTACCGTTACGCTGCTTACTTTTACTTTTCGTTTAATATATAGGGAAAATCATGGACTCTGAGTATTATGTAGTTCAATCGTAATTCAACGGCACACTCAATTTAATTCAATTGTAGTTAAAACAGCAATTGAGATTGGCACTGAAACGAACTATCGAAAATAGAACAGTATAATTACATAATATAAACCGTGTTTTGTTCTACAAAATTGTCCAAATTAACATTGCCGCGTGAATCATTTTATGAGCTAAAAACTTGCAAAGGTTTAGTCAATCAGGTATATATTTGGCATGGCTTGGCATGGTAATTACTTGGCTAGAACGAACTGTTTGCAGATTTTTATTAGTTTTGCTTAACTTTTTTACAAATTTTTCAAAAACTTATCTCTATAAGAAGTGGGTTGGCGGCCTGCTTGAGGAATGATAAGTTAGTTCAACCAATGATTTGCATAAGTTAGTTAATCGTGACTTTAAAATTCCGGATAACTCTAAAATTTGCTTCAAACAGTTTGTTTTAGTTTTTGTTGCGTCTTGAAGGACCGATAAAACTTTATAGCAAAGTAACCCTGAAACAAAGAATTTTCAGAAAGCGTTTAAGACAAAACAATGGTTCAATTTGCTAAGGTCGCTCAAAGAAATTTTAACAAAACTCAAAAACAAAGGTAGACGTCTGCTGAATGCTGATACTTTTTAGTTTTTACCTGGAACAAATCTATCTCTGCTATCTCTATCTATCTCTATCTCTATAACTATAATTTAGTCTATCTGCAGACAATACCATATCATGCTGGAATCTTTGTAAAACGAAAACTAATTATGCCTTATACTTAACACTTTTCGGTCTGGTCACAGAGCAAGCACGTCAAATACTTAGCGTTTTTAGAAAAACTGAAAATATTTGGTAGAATTTTGGAATTTTCTGGGGTCAAAGCTCTTCCGAATCGCCGCGACAATGTTGATTTACAATTGGGTGTTTGAAACCTAGGTTTTGTGTTTAAACTGGTGTTAAATTTATACTTACCCAATATGTTTCAGTTCAGACCCAATGTTATCATGAAAACCGAGTTGAAAAATCACAACCCTACTCGATGAGGAGGGTTGAGTCTGAAACCCAGATTTTATTTTTTGTAATTTATATATTCCAAAAATATAGAGAAAAGAGTACAACTATGTTTAGGGTTAATTTTGGGTTAACTATAGAGCAGCCAAAATGGATTTCAGGGTTAACTCGGAGTTAAACCCAAATAAAATGGGGTTTCTGTAACCCAACTCCAAAATTGTTTTATAACTGTCCCATGACTTCAGGGTTAGCCCCAAAACCTACGAGACCCAGGTTTCAGAAGACCAAGTTGGCCCCAGATTTGTCGTCAAGACCGATACCAATGATTCCAGTCCAAACAGCAGAAGGACGTGGGTTGATAACGTAGATATAACAGAATAGGCTATTTATGGGAAGTTTAACCTCTTGCAGTACACGCGACATATCTCAAAATTTTGCTCAAGACATAATCTACCATATATTCTCACTTTGCTCAAGACAAATAATTTATTTTACTTGTTTCGCAAAGAAACAAACAAATAGGAAAATTCAGGCTAAAAGTAAAATATAATACAATAAAGTAGAATTATTTATATTGTACAAAGTTTCTTATGGCGCTGGAATCCTTTTGTGGTGATTTTTCGAAACTCTATAACTTTCGCAATTTTGGGAGTAGAAAAGAGCTTTATACATCGTTTTAAAGCTTTTAATCCGTACATCCACATGAGCCTACGGAGCTAGCAAAATTAGTAAAAAATTGCCAAAATTTTCTGACACACTGACATTTGACAGGCTGAATGTAGACCAAAAGTCTTTGAGCATTGATTTCTCAAAACTGTAGAATCGACCAAAATTTCTTCTGGTGCCATGATATGAAGGACAGATGGGAGTAGTATAGGGCGAGCTTTTCGACCCCCAATCCCAATCCCAAATTTGTCCCTTCCACTCCCTCTCGCCGCTT